>CAJHUC010001663.1:0-71024 GCA_905146915.1 Ostreobium quekettii
ATTTGTCAAAACTGCAGAATTCAACGCTGAATCAGGCCAATTCCTTGTTTGAATATTGCCTTTGAACGTCTAAGCAACTTAATAAGGAAATTATTAACAAGGAATTTATCCTCACTTAGTTTTGGGAATGGGTCCAGTGTCACCCACGTGAACACAGTGCCCCTCATGTTCGCCACTTGGAGCAGTGACCAGCATCAGTCAGGGTCTACTGTTTGTCATAGATAAGAAAGGCTCCCTTATCACAGCGTCGCATTGTGCAGTATCTGATCGCTGGGAGGCTGAGTGATGGAATCGAATCCACAGCACCATAGCTCCTATGAATGCCAGCGATCAGACAGGAAAAGGGCGAGAGTTATCCAGGGCTCAAAGTGCTGATCCCCGGGTCTTCTTGATGGAAAGAGACAGCAATCAGTTACATATGTGCCTCTCTTGCCTTTCCACCTTTATTGCAAGTGGAAGATGCTGGCTCCATTCCAGGGACGAGCTTCTAGTTGCAATATTTTGGGGTCCAGTGATTCAGGAAGGAAACATAGCACTGTTAGGTAGTGACTCCCCATGTTATCCAATCAATAACAACAGTAGCTCCAGAAAATTCTTGCCAAGATGTTCACGACCACATCGACAATGGAAATGTACCGAACATGTCCATACATTATAAACCTGTTGCACAAGTAAGAGCCTCCGCCTCTGGATACTCTCAGCATACCTTCCACGTAAGTTAGATTGTTTTTGCCTTTGTTTGTGCAACTTGACACCAACCAGCAACCCCCGCACGATCTAGCAACATCCCTGAAAAGACCCGCAGAGATCTTTTGTGCACCTGGCACATACACAAAGACTGTTGTTCAATCACTGCACATTTTTATGTCAACAGGTTCAGGTCATTTCAGCAACTATTTTGAACTACGTGACATGCGCCCCCCATTTGGCCATGCAACCCAATAGCCCAGGTCCGAAGAAGTGGAATGCGTCTGTCACACTGTTGAGCATTGCCGCAGTCCCAGAATCCTTTTTGAGCAAAACGCTGGCATGCATGCTGCATTGCCATTCACCCGTTTGCTGCAGCCCTCTTAGCGAACACCTCGATTTGTGCTGCAGGTAATGTGGAGCGTGAGCTGCTTGCACAGCAGGTGTGTTTCGTCCAAGGGGCACTCTGGCTTCACTTTACAGCTCCCTATTTCCAAATATATGGGTTTGGAAGCAAGAGAGCTGTATGTTGCAGGGCATGGCACAAGCTGGAAACGACCTCCAGTGCATCACCTTGTTGAACACAAATATGTGTACCAACTCATAACCGTAAAAGCAGAAAGGTGGTAAGAATGGTGCTTGCTCAACTCTGGAATTGTAACAAGCACCTCACTTATAGCCACTGTCAATGCAGTGTCAGCCACGACCAGTTGGCAATGCTGTGCTGCTGATGATTTGGCGGCGTGGTTCTCATCCGACAAGTGCCTAAAATGCAGTTCATGTCAACAAAGCTGGCAATTGGGACTTGTAGTATTTCTTGTCTTCATTTCTTCTTTCCTTTCTTTGTTATTCTTTTCTTCAGTTGCGCTTCCACAGTCAAGGAACCCATAGCACACTTTTGTCCCAATCCCAACCGAAATCTGCACTCAGCATCGCCTGATTGGTGAAAGGCCGTTGCGATGTGGTGAATGATGAATTGAAACATGTTTGTGAATATATGACATTTTGATGGCTACAGTTGGGGCAGATTGCTGAATGTAACTCCTGGGCTGGATTTTATGTGAAGGGTCCACGGACACTGTCCAAGGAGGATGAAGAGAAGTTGCTGAAGGAAGTGGCGCAGATCGCGGAAATCCCCACTAACCTGAGTCTAAGGTAGTCCTTGACAAGAGCAGTAGGCACTGCTCGCTGTTCCTATCATGCACTGCTGACTGAATACTAATGCCATGAACTTTTGCTGGAAACTGTGAGATTACTGGTGAAATCAGTGTTGTGGGGTTTAGGTTGTTAATGTGCATAGAGTGCGTCTACCAAGTCCTGTGTCCCTGTGGGATTCCCCCTTACCTGCTGGTGAGTCGTTTCCCATCAGCACTGCCACCAATGCCCCTCTTTGCCCACAACTATTTGGCAAGCAGGCTTTGACAGTATGCTGCAAGTACAAAGTGGGACCCATGAGCTCGAGTTCAGTCGTCCAATTGGGGCCCGTCGCTGTTGGGCGTTTTACCTGCCCATAATTCACTTGTGTCTGGTGTTGACTATCGCCTCATTGACAGCTGTTTGCATCAGGCCAGAGTGCAGCATCTGCCACCGTAGACTTCCAACGGAGCACCTGTTGAGCCTGCACCTCTCGGAGGCGCATGACAGCTTCTTCGCCGCTCAGGCAGCCAAAAAACTGTGTGTGGTGAGTGCTGGCACACCCGGGGGGCTTCTTTTTCATGTGTCAGTCGTTTCGTACTGTTGGACAGGGATCCCTTTGCATTATTCTTTCTGAGACTGGTCCTTTCCTTCTGCATTGAAGCTCTGCACTTAAAGCGTGTGCTGGAAATTGTGTGTTGCGGGTAATTGAGGGTGGTAGCCTTTGTTGCTGAGCGCTGTAAGCTCACTATATTTAATGCTATATTGGTTATATACCGAAGCCCAAACGCCAACTGTTGAAAGAGCTCCCTGTTGAACCATAGAACATGCATGTATATCGATCAGCGATTTCGTGTTGACACTGTACAGTGTTCTCACGAAGTCGTTGATGGAGCGAATATCACAGAGAGAAGGGGGCATAGCACTGATCTGTTTTCATCCCGATATGCACTTTCCTGGGCGATAGTGAATGGCCACAGCTATGTTGCCCAGTGAATTATCTTGTGATGAATGGGTATTGATGCAAAAGGAGCACATGTACTTGCTGGTGTCAATCAGGCCTAGTACCTCAGCACCAATACTAAGAGGTGCTCAGTGGTATTGATGGTGTTCTGATTCCACATTTACACAAAGGGCTGTCTGGTGGGAGAAAGAACGAGGTGGAATGTCAGAATGAACGACAACCGCGCATGCTATCGGTGCACGACAACGTCATGTAGCTGCAAGACCAGTGGCGCGTCGTGCTTTGCCAATGTTACCGGTGTGGTTTTGCATGGGAGTTGCTGCAGTTTCATGACATTGCCATTTGTGTGGCAGTTTGAGTGCCTGGTGGAGGGCTGCGGAAAGAAGTTCTGCGGCCCTCAGCAGCGCAAGCAGCACCTGAGAGACGTGCATTGTTTCCCAAAGGGGTGAGTATGCACCTGACTGCGCTGATGCATGCTGGCTGCCACTGTTCCTTGGTCATAGGGTGGTGGGCAATTTCTGCATTGCTTGGAATGATGAAGCCTTGCATCATGGGCAACTTTCCAGGAAGAGGGTTCTACACTTCTCAATAACAGGACTAAGGGGGCTATGGAGTGGGCTGTCCTGCTGCACATGCGCCCACCTGGACGTTGAAAGACATCGCCACGCGCTGTTGGACATGTGGCTGGCTGGGCCGTCTCAAGTGCACACCGAAATGCAGTGTGCAAAGTTCTCCTGTCAATGGCGTTGTGTGGATTGGAGGAATTCCGTCTGCTGATGGGTCCTAACGAGCAACAGATAACAATGGGACCAAGGACACCATTGGCTCAGCACAAATTGATATATTGTAGCACGGTTTTATTTCTGATACACGATTTTCAGCAATTTGTCGCGATTAGGACGTGGCATTGAACTGGACGATCTAAGTATTTATGCCGAAGGAATGACTTTATCTCTGCAGCGACGTGAAGAACCATACAGTTGTCGTGGTGTCCGTCTCTGCCGAGCTCAGGTCCAGAGAACAGCATCGGTTTACTGGCAGTCTGTAAGGACATCGCAGCGCTTGGCTGCCAGGAGGTGGAGTGTATCTTCATGTTCGACCGCTTGGCTTGTGCAGGTTTGATTTCGAGAAGATGCACCTGGGGGTGAGGAAAGAGCAGATAAGGCCTCCCCGTGTGCATCGTAATGACACTCGAGCTGAGCCATCAGGTGGACTGGAATATCAAAACTGAGTTGTGTGACGTGACAGCCTGTCATTTTCGCATAGGCTCCTGCGATGTGCTGTTGCTTGCAGCGTGCTGTTTCTATTGTCTCTCCAACAGCTTGCTCACGGCGTTTGCAGTATGGAAAAGTGTTGCAAGCCAAGGCTGAAGGATGGCTGCCTGGTGGTTGGCATGAGCGTGCAAATTTGACTCGGTGGGTCCTTGGGGACGCTGGCTCATTGGCACAGAGGGAATGATGGTGTGTTCTGCTTTGTTGTGCAGCAATGGAGATTGAACACGCTGACCCCGACGAGAGGACCCAAATGGAGGTCGATGAATTGGGCGATGCACTGTCGAAATTGAGGCGAGTATGGATGCGCAGCAAGCATGCGTCGTGTACCATGCGCTGCTCCCCGTTTCTGGATGCCAGGATGATGGTGCAGCTGTTGGTAGCCAGCGACCGTAGCCATATGTTTTACGTGAGATGCCTTTCTGGCACGAATTGGCTGCAGCATTTGGGTGATATTGGTGCCATGTGTCCAATGGACACATGTGGCATATCACTCGGTGCAAGTGTGACCACATGCAAGAGGTAGCACCGCTTCATGAAGCGTGGCCAGTGTTGCTGAGAATGCTGGTGCCAAATGTGTCGCTAGCTTGTTCCATTTTGCGTTTGCCACGGTTGAGATGCGTGCAAAAGGCGTTGCGACATCAAGCGATCATTTCCCGTTGTCGGCACACGAAAATGTTGGTCGCACAGCTGGTTTAGGATTCGTGTGCAAACTGCGTGAAACTGTGAGGAGAACGCCAACAAGAGCGGCGCTCAGCGCGTTTTGGTGGCAATTCTGTCGGACCACATCTTGTCTGGAGGACACATAGTTTGGCAGAGATCATGCTGGCGTTGTGGGCTGTCTCTGCATATGACTGACGGATTCCGCTGACTGCTTGCAGCACCGCCGAGGCTTGCATACCACGGCAAGTGATGTTCGGCAGGAGGGGCCGCGGAATGTACATACCCAAGGTTAAGGGGAGAAGCAGGGGGAGGGGGCGAGGAAGGTCGAAATCGACACAGTAGGCGTGTGCGCTTGAAGCGGGGGTCAAGTATTGGCAGCGAGCTGGACAAATAGTATGGTAAGCCGATTGTGTCAATGCAATGTCACCCTTCGATGCCAAGCTTCGATGAGGGGTGCGTTGTGTGGCTACTATACGCGAGGGCAATTGATGCAGAATGGAGCGGGATTGATGTCGGCATTGCTGAAATTGTCAAATAGGAAGGGCTGTGTAGATAGTGTGCGGTGTCGGACTGCACGTGGGTTGCTGAGAGGTGTGGAATTAGTGATTGAGGGTAGGGCAGTGAGGCTCGCACAGTCGCATTGCGCTTTCAGGGTAAAGAAGCGAAACTGCCACGAAGCTTGGAGCATAATGCTGCAACAGCTGTACATGTTGGGACATGTGGCAGATATGCATTGCGTTACTGTTGATAGCCTCGGAAACGTTTAGCAAACAATCAGAAACTTCCACCCGCAATACACCAATAACTGTTTTCCTGCATGCCCCACCAGCTGATATGGCCTTTTCCTTGTCTGCCGCAGCTTGGGAGTTAAAGGTCTGTCGCCAGTTGATACCTCCGAAATTCTCGGTAGCATAGCGCCCTTGCTGGCACAAGAGAAACAGAAGCAAAAGTCGCTATCGGCGCACATCGGATTGCTGCAAGCCCAGAAATGCGGGGAAGCGTCGGCAAGCTCTCTACTGGGAAACTTTGACAGAAAAAAGGACCCCTTCGAATGCCAAACGAAGCCACATATGGTGCTGCACAATTGTGCCACACTTGCAACACACTTTTGGCAGAATGCATGCACGACTTGAGCAGAGGTCTTCCTGGCAATTTCGCACCTATGCTTCTCACGACTTGAAGGAAAAGTAGCAGTAGAGAAATCCATCGCACGCAAAACCACACCAGCTATCATGTCACACTGATCACAACACAATGGGCATTTCTAATGTTTCTACCTTTCCTATACTGGCTGAAGTCGCAACTGCAATCTGCTTATAGTCCTCCAGCAACATTCTCGTCCACCACTACCGCCTCGGCGCTCCATTCTCCTTCCCCACAAACAATCGCTTCGCTGATCAATCTTGGCACCAATGATCTGCATCACTATTTGATGACCATTCTCGACTGCGCAACTCTTGTCTCATGCCCTATGCCATGAACTTCAAACAGCGCGTGTCTTTATGGATGGCAAGGCAATTGCGGCCACAGCAGCGTGCTCCACACCGTGTGCATGTGTACCTGTGGATAGCATCCCACAACAAGATTGGTGTCCAGTATTCACAAAGAAAGACGTGGCCTGTGTCAGTCCTGTGTCAGTCCTTGATTTACCCGAACTTCTTGGTAAACTGTGGCGGCAATGTGGCAGGCTCGTTGGCATTTGCTGCCTTCTGCGCAGAGGAAATGGAAGCCCAGTTGTGCCAGTTGTCATCTTATACTGATATGTGCAGTATCCACAGACATCAGTGCAACAAGGCAGAACACAGACGCCTTCGTGCACAATCGTTTGCTCAGCTTGAACAGGCAGCACGCACTGATCAGTTCACAAAAGACTAACAAGATATCAGCAACAGTCTGCCAAGAGACTATCAAGCCAATTGCGAAACAGCCATGGGTTTCAGAGAGGTAGGCCTTGTGCTCAGTAGTTGCCGCCAATGTGAAGCGTAGCACAGTTGTGCTTGCTTGCCTTTGCACCTTTGAATGTAGGTTTCAATGCCTCTACCCAAAGACCATTCACAGGTATGTGCTGCCAGTCTCAGAGTGACAGCAGACGAAATTCCATTTTCTGGAGCCTGCGGGTGCATTCGGGTCACAATAGCCAACTGGAGTCATCGTATCATGTTTAAGACGTTGGCCAAAACTCGCTGCCAAAACAACAGCAGCTGCGAATCGCCTGCCTTCCGACGATCTGGCAGAGGTACTCACGTCGCTGCACAGCCACAGACAGCGCAGAATTTTCTGGGGGCGCACAATTTCGGTGGCCCTGCAGCTGCGGTCAAGTAGGTGGGTGTGCCCTCAGGCAACATGTCCAGATCAGCCTGTTGTGCACACTGTAGTCAATGCACCAGTTGTAAATCTGCCAACGCTGTACATACTGCACGCCATGGGGAGAAGGCCTATCATCATGTGCTGTGGCCACAGGCCGCTGCAGGGACCCCGCCTTGTCTGTTGATGGCAAATACAAGCAAATTTGTATGTTGTTTCTGCTGGTCCCACTGCTGTACGTTTGTCAAATGTAAAGGGCACATAAGTACTGACCTCATCGTTTTTTGTCAACACATCACACAACACTATCCTTTCACCTTCCTAGGCAATGCCAGGTGCCCTTCACATTATATAGAGTGCAACGTATTGGTGAATTTGTTCAATGTCGACTTGCCCAACTGCCATATGCACAACTGACGTCCACCAATGTGAACTGGCCCTGAAGGGCTTGTTTGCATCCGGACATTCATGGCTGGTCGCATCTCACACGCAACAAGATTCCGTTCAACTGTATTGTCTGTTGGAAAAAAAGCAAACCCAAACGCACGAGAGAAAGTGTGAAAAGTTCGGTGCACAAGTGGGGAAAATGCAGCAGAAATAGCATAATATCGCTTGTGCCAGATAACTGCAGCCGTGTAGCAAAAAGAAGAACATTACTCCGATGCACAAGTGGGGAAAATGCAGTAGAAATAGCATAATATCGCTTGTGCCAGATAACTGCAGCTGTGTAGCAAAAAGAAGAACACTACCCCCAGTCAATGTGCACAACGGAAATGAATCCACAGAAACTACACGAACTAGAAACAGACAGCAGAAATTCACCTCTTCCAGAAGTGTTGCAAAGGTTTTGGCACCCTTGCGCTCAGCCACCATTCTCCGGGTTGTCCGCTTCCGCCCGCCAAACTTCATCTGCCTCTTTGTGCCACCCTCCATATCTGGCAAAGGATCCAACACGACCAGTTCTGTGATCTGCTCTGCATGTGCAGGCTCGCATCTGCCTGCATCACCTTGTTTCGTGGTGATAGAGGAGCTCTTTGACAAAATAGCATCACTGCCGTGGAATGAGTAAATACGCACATGTAACCCAAAACATAGGGAAAAAGCTCAACACATGAACCATCCTTCAAGTGTGGCTGAAGCATCAAGTTGCCTTCCTGATTTGACTTATATCTCATTAACTCTATCAAGGCGGGTACTACATTTTCCTGTAGCTAGTACACGCTGCCAGTGCTTACTGGAAAACATAGCAGCAGCAGAAGATAATGATGCAGAACATTGTTTTGAAGACATTGCTCAGCAATGTGCAACCCCAAGGATCCATCGAATGATGGCCAAATGGCCACATAAATGGTGCATGGCAGGCAGGTGATACTCTGATTTGAGTCTTTTATGTGCTTACCATCTTCCAGCTCCATCACAAACTCGCCATCGCTGTCTTCCATGTCTGGAAGCTCATGGTCGTTCTCCAGGGCATCTAAGTGTGCTTGTGTGGCCTGTGCTCAATCCCAGAAAACTGTTCAAGCATCTTCAGCACAACTACTGGCACCATATGCAACTTTGTTTTCTGTTTGTTTGTTTACAAGAATCAGTACCCCAGACTGAGGGTGGTCCAACATCCATTGATATACTTTCCTGGAACATCTGTCAGTGCATTACTTTTCGTGCAGCCTGACTTCACTAGTTGGCAGCGATTTCCTTTTGCCTGTTCCTGATGCAACAGCAAGGAGAGTAGGGAGCGGACACCATACAGTGGGCCTCGTTGGACGTGCATGGCACTCATGGTGGTGGGCGCATGTGGTTCCAATGGCCTGTGCTGGTCCAGACTCTGTCTGAACCCCCTTCACATGGAACAGATTGGCACATGACGTGATCGAACAGGTCCTTTGGGCCTGGTGGCAATATGAATGGCAACAGTAGGATATAAAAGCAGCTCTTTGCAAGTGGCTCTTGAACAATGGCATCGGTATGTAGACATTTCAGATGCATCAGTAAGTGGACATTTCGATGTCACTTTAGTGGCTAGTCTGCTGACTGGATTGGGCGGGCTAAGGTGTCTTGGGAATCGGACAAGTGGGAGCAGTGTGCTGGGTTGGGGGAGACCTCAGTCACATGTTGTGGGGGGAGTGCAGAAATTCAGCTTTGGGCCCTGGTGAGGGGTGCACTGCTGCAGGAGACAGGAGATCTGGTCTGGCTTGCCGGGCCTTTTTTAGTTTTTTGTGTTGCATAATAGACCCGGTAGCCAGGCAGTTGATTCAGACGTTTGTGGGGTGTTGGGGGATGAAAGGTGCGCGGCGGGCAAGGGAGCAAACCTTGGGTGGACTATGGGTCCTCCGGTATGCGTGGACCTGTGTTCATGGGTGGATGGCATGGGGATTGGGGGTTTTGCATGGCGAGGTCAGAATGACATGCTAGGAGCTGCCCAGTATTCGACCCCGTAACTCTTTAACACCATTTTGTACTTTCCGCAAGTAAGCAGAGGAGCTGCAAGTCATGTCAGAGACAAAACCACACAGGTGATGTGCACCTGCATCATGTTGCCTGGAAAGCGCGAATCACCGTCTGCTCTGAATAGGCAAACACAGAAAATGGACTACCACATTTCCCATCTAAACAAGTGGATTCATGCCCCAGAGGCTGGGCAACTGCCAACAGCAGCGATCCATGCTATCTGATCCTTGAGTTGATCACAAGACTACAACGACCAAAATTGAAAACGAATCAGAGAAATTGAAAGAGTTCAAAATATGTACTGTTGGTTGGAACCCCAGAAATCGCAGTGAATGTAGGGTTTACTTTTAACGCAACTGATTACATTGTCGAAAGATGCAATCAGCAAAGATAGACTTCGGCAGGCGACGAGCCGCACATCATCCAACCCACACTTGTTTGCTCACATGAAAATTGGATATAGGACAATTCTCGTGAATTGCTGTTTGCCTGATGAAACTCAGAAATCGCAGCAAGGGTGTCAAAAACTGAGTCAGAATGCCAGCCAAGGATCCCTAGGCCAGTCATCACAATCAGCGGGATTCGAATGTCTGAGATTCTTCGCGCGTGGGCACCTGCTGTTGGACGCCGTCATCAACCGTCGCCATGTGCTGCGACACTTTACGAGTCCGACTGCTCCTGCGTCCAGCCGGGGCGCCTGGTGGCACCGCAGGTCCGCGCGTCAGAGATCTCTCCCGCAAATGGAACGACCAGCAGGCCAGCGGCGTCGGCGCTGGACGCACCCCCAAGCAGTGAACCCCGTCCCATTTTGGATACGGTCTTCCTCCCCGACAGCACAGCCGGGACGCGCGCGAGAATCCGGGCAGCCTTCGATGCGGATCCGCGCCCCAGGAGGCCGTTGGCGCGACGGGGTCGGCTCAGTGCTCAAGCCAAGGGCGTATTCGTTTCTCGCGTCACGACATATGCCACTCCGGCGCTTTGTTAATTTTGGGTGGTTTTAATGTTGGGTTAATGTTGGGTAAAATGGATTTTGTCCGGAGTTCTTGAGTACGTTGGCACTTAGTTTATATGACATAAGCAGGTTGGAACGTACTCAAAAACCGGGATAACCTGTGTCGCGACAAAGCCAGCATGGCACAGGCTCCCGACGAAAGGGACACCCAAAGGCACCGGCCCTGCTGCCTGGCGGCGATGCCACCGGGCTTGCGAGAGGGCGACAGGTCCCAGGCGACTCCCACGGCAAAGGTGCGCGAGCACATCGAACTATGCGCGGCCCATGCCTGAGTTCTTGACGTTCAGGCGTCGCTCTGCACAGCGGGGCTGCAAACCTAGGATTTGGAACGGGGGATGCTCTCACAGTGCATCCCACGTGGGGCTAGATTCAAAGGTGGCCCATCTCGCCTTCTGCCCCCGCGCACATCCCCAGCATTTTGCGAGCACAACCGGTGAGCTTGCCGGCGTTTGGGCGTCAAAAAGCATCGGCTGGCATACGGTACAACATCGGCCGGTATACGGTAGAAGCGAAAGAATTCTTGTGGTTCTGCTACTGGGCGCTCTGGATACCGTGTTGCATGCAGTGTTTCGTCACACTCATCCATCGGTGGCTCCGAAGCTGGCTCCCAGGAGGACTACCTGTCGACGTGACGGCCAATGACAACGATCGGCATTTTTGACTAGCGCGAATGCCGAACCATGTTCAGCGGAAAACCATGTCGCCATTCTCCTTTCCGACGTTTGCTTCACTTTGACAGCACAGCCTCTCAAATGACTGCTGATGATGCCTTGGCCTTGCTCCAACAGCTAGTTGCCTAGGTGTTGAGCTTGCTGGCCTACCTCGATGTGTAAATATCAATTCCGAATTGGTTGTAGCTGCCGGTGTTGACGTACGTTTGCTTGGTAAGTTTCGGGCCTCCCACACTTCTTATTCTGTTATGCACCATTTTGCCAACGACAAGTTTCTGGTTACAATGTTTATTGATTGTGCTTTTTAGCACAGTCTGACCTGGCTTTGGGGCCTGCGCTCCAACATCTGACTTTGCAACAGCACTCTGTTTCTTGCTGCAGTGGCCTCCCGCTGTATGACAGTATTACCGATGGAAGAGGTGCAGGTGAGCCAAGCCGGTCAGGCAACAGCACCAAGTGGCTAATGATCGCTCATCAATGCATTGCATGGTCGAACGGAGCCCTGTTCGTGTGAGGGCCTTAGAATCCTGATGAAATGTCTGCTCGAAGTAAAGCAAAAGAAGGAATATAGGCATGGGGAGCCCATAGGCTCCTCTCATACGCTTTGGATGCACACATAGCCTGCAAGGTGCAATGGCCCACTTTCGAATGCGAACTTGAACAAACGTACTAGGAAATTTCGTCACTTTTTGTCAAGTGCAAATAGCAGTTCGCACTATGCAGATGCATCGTTGAATGTATTGGGAGTCAAGGTGTTGCAAACCTGCAGAATTAGGAAGCATGCAAAGCTACCACAGACGTTTTTTCGTTGTGTTGCATGTGTATCTTAGTTTTCAATCTTTTGCATTTGCTTGGCATTTTCCATCGTCTGCTTTTGTGCGGAAGGGTGGCGAGCGGATAACATGAGTGGATGAGGCGCTTCTGTGATATCACTTTGGTAGGGTAATAAGGTCGCTTTGGATGTTGTAGCCTGCATCTCAGATGTCCCAATAGTTCAGAGCATATCGTACAGATCCACAGTAATGCAGCCCGTGAATACACTGTGGCATTATTGAACGTAGCAATACCCTAAAACTCAACAGGGGCTCACAATGAAATGATCTGTGTGATTGCCAAGTGTGTCTTTTGTGTGTCTTACTATCTGTTAAAGCGCTGAAGTGACCTGCGGCTGATAAAAATAACTATGACTGAACAAGACTTGGCTTCGCATTTGATGATTGGCTTGAAAGCAGAAAGGCCTGTTCTGTCTTGTTAACGCCAGAATGGTCAGGCCAAATCCAGTTCCATTGTTAGAGTTGCAAACAAGTCCTGTGGAGCATCCATATTCAAATCCCAAACTGGTACCTTGCAGCCCCATCCAAACAGAGGGTTCACAATCGTTTGCTTTGGGCCAAGCAGTTTTTGTATTGTAACTATTTGTAGAATCAGTACCTAAGGTGTTGCAGTTTGAGTTCAAGAATGCTGCGGAATACATTACTTGCAATGCAGCTGAAATGATGATTTGGTTGCCTCAGACTGACTGGGGACACCTGCCTTATCCTGTGCTGGAGGCTGTGAGCGCTGCCTGGCAGATAGAGAGTGGCAGGATTGATTTCTTCCACTCAGCCCGCCTTACAAATAGGCACTGGTGCAAATGGGCAACAGAGTCTCTGAGTGTTGTGAGGCTATCAGGAGGGACGTCCTTGAGCCTCGTGGTGGAAGCCATCGCCAGAAAATTCCCCAATGTGGAAGAGTTGATATGCAGCAAGCAGTACTATGCGGGCCTAGATCATGGACTGTCCTGTCTGGTGAGATTGGACAGACTGACGCGATTGAGGTTCGGCAGCAGTTTTGAGGGTGGGGACAGGGTGGATTCCATGCGAAGAGGTGAAGCATGGTTGGACTTGGGGATTTGCAATGAGATCTCAGATGAGAGTCTGACATGTTTGCGCAGTCTGACCAGCCTTACACAATTGGGTTTGCGTGATTGTTGGAGGATCACAGATGAGAGTTTGGTTGTTGTGGGGATACTCACCGGTCTAAGATGGCTGGATCTGCGGAGATGCAAGAACGTCACAAATGAGGGTTTGATGCAGGTTGGCAAGTTGACAGCACTTGAGCACATGGACTTGCATGGATGTAAGCACGTCACTGATTGGGGACTTGCATGCATTGGCAACCTGGGTGCCCTCAAACATCTGGATCTGGGATTTTGCACAAATGTTGGGGATGCAGGCCTGGCTCGCCTGACCAAACTGACAGCCCTTGAGTTTTTGGAGCTGGTTGGGACACGTTTCACGAATGGAGGTCTGTTCAAAGTTGCAACATTGTCCAAGCTCAAGCACCTGGCGCTTGGCCAGGTGCCTCTGATTTCAGAGAAGGGTTTGGCGCAGATTGGGCGTCTGACAGCCCTACAGCATTTGAATGTGTCCAGGCACGTGCAAAAAACAGAACACGCCCTGGAATGTTTGGGTGAGCTCACAGCTCTCAAGCACTTAGAAATGAGTCAGTGGAGCAAACACGGTAACAGCATTCTTGCACTTGCGGGGGGCTTGACCTCCTTGGAGGTCTTGAATATGAGTGGCTGTGGAGACAATGCAGAAGAGGGATGGAATCTGTTGACCAATATGAAAAGTCTCAAAAGTCTAGATTTAACCCGCTGCAAGAGTATTACAGATGCCTGGCTGGCTGCGATTGCAAGTTTGACATCCTTGGTGTCGTTGGATTTAGGATTTTGCAAGGTCACAGATGAAGGTGTGATGTGCTTGCGTGCATTGTCAACTCTCCAACATCTGAACCTGTGCGAATGTGAGAATGTCACGGAAGGGTGTCTGGGGGCGCTTGGGGAGTTGAAGGCACTCAAGCGCTTGTGCTTGAGCAGGTGTGTGCACATCAGGGGTGAAGGCTTGTGCCATGTGGGTACGTTGGTCGCACTGGAAGTGCTGGATTTGAGCTACTGCTCTGGAATCAGAGACAGTGACCTGGCATTCCTTGGGGGCTTGCAAGCTCTCAAGCACCTGCACCTTGCTTGGTGCCTTGAAATGACTGGCCAGGGGGCATCAGCTTTGGTGGACCTGACCTCCCTGAAGTACCTGGACCTGCACAGGTGCAGAAACGTCACAGATCATGGTTTGGCCCAGGTGGGGGGGCTCAGCAGTCTTGAGCGCTTGGATTTGCATGGTTGTAGGTACATTACAGATGTGGGATTGGGTCACGTGGGGAACTTGACAGCCCTAAGGCGTTTGGATTTGGGCTGGTGCGAGCGGTTCACTAACCAGGGTTTGGATCACGTGTCAAAGTTGGTGGGTCTGGGGCGGCTCGAGGTGAGGGGCTGCTCGCAGATCACAGATGAGGGAATCGCAAGAGTGGGGCACTTGACGGCACTGGAATACCTGGACCTGGGCTTTTGTTACAACATCACGGATGCGCCCTTCTGCCAAGTGGGGCAGTTTCAGGCCGTGCGTTACATGGATTTGCATGCTTGCGAAGGCATCTCGGATGGCTTCAGGATGACGACTATCTACGGACACATTGCAAGAGAACGGTAGGGATGGCTTTGGGTGTGGTGTTGTGCTTTCAGCGCTTCCATGGGCACACGTGGTGTGAGTACTCATCTGCACATTGTTGTCGGACACAGCATGCTCTGAAAAACACAGCCGTTCGTGCTGTGTTCGCCATTTAAACAACCCCTGTGACATTGTTTTTGGTGCCTTTTTGTCCTTGTTGTCTTCTGGTCCGCCCTGCTCGTTTCAACATCATTGGCATTGCTGCGTTGCCCTGCATCGTGCACATGCGCCTTGGAGGACAACAAGCGTCAGCGGAGCACGAAGAGTAGCGGATGCAATGGCGTTTGTTGTCTTTGAAGCGTGAAATAGCTCTTCAGTCGAACCGTGCTGGCTGCGCGCTCTTGAAGGTAAGTTTGTGTGCTGGTGCCGCAGTTTCTGTTTGTTTTGACAATGCTTTCTCTATCGTGTAAAAGCGTGTCGAAACGCAGAGCGCATTGTCGCCCCTCCTGCAGGCGCTTCAGATGTGTTTCAGATATCTTCAATGGCCAGAAGGGACACAGAAAAGCCTCAAGCAGTGATATATCAAACGTCTACACCAGATAAGCCGATGCATCTTTTTTCGAAACAAGCGTACTGTGAAAGACGACGTTTCAGGAATATCGCTATCAGTCAAAAACATGAAGTACTTCATTGGGGAAGACACTATTTTGATTTTGGTACGCTTGACGTCAAACTGACGTAAAGTGGGGTGGGGTGGGGTGGGGTGGGTGGGGGGTGGGGGGGGTTCCAGAGCATAACGCTAAGAAATTATGTAATTGCACTAAAATGAAAATAAGGTGGGAAGATGAACAAAAACGCTGCTGATCAGCGGCAGGTAGCTCGTGGCACGTTGCAAAGCTTCCGTCAAACTTTCAATCTTCGAGAAAGTCCTTAGAATGGACCAATTTTTAGGCTTTTGGGTTGCTGCATTCACATATCATGCCTTTTGACATCCCACTCTTAAAATCACGGCAATTATTACAAGTTGACTGTTTGTGTCGCTTGAAACTATTTTCAAGTTGTATGGCACCGTTAGGTAATGTTGCTGATCCATCCCAGCATCGAGATAAGGAGTGACGTTAACAGGGGGAGAAGGGTGGGTCTGGGCTTAACGTCGATTTGAGGTGAGGCGCACCAAAATCAAAACAGTGTCTTCCCCTAACAAGAGCAGCAGTTAGTGAAGCTGGTAACGCACTTTTGGTGGCGCCTTGCGTTGTGCTCACTGCATGTCGTAGACTGGCATCAACCAAATTCAATGCACTCATTGTATGCAGCTGTCATCTCCCTTGTTGATTGAGCTACATCTGAGCCGTTTCTCAATACAATCGTACAATCGTACAATCGTACAATCGAAACGGTCACAACGCTGGGGCAGAAATGCTCATGAGTATGATCAAGGCACGCTTCCATTCTGGTTTCTTTGCTGCTTAGGCGTACTTTTGCCACTGGCGAGTTGCATCAGGGTTGGTGATATTGCGGTCGCAGTTGCATCATTGTCCAGTAGGCACAGTGGAATTGATGTTGGCTCGCATCCATCAATTTGGATTCCAAATCGATGGATTCCAAATTTTGTGAACAGATTCCAAATTTTGGAATCTGTTCACTAGGGACAAAAGGGCCAAACAACACGTGTTCAAACGTGTACAAAGTTTACGGGTTGGATTATTTTTGTGTTCTTAGCGTGCACAACTTTGATGAAATGTGTTTTATGTGTGTTTGCAAAAGTGTTTGTCGTTCCTTTTTTGCTAGTGGTTCCCACCCTTCCCGCGAGCGCTGAGCATCGCTAACAATCTTCCTCAGCCCCCACAGGCTCCCAAGGCCTTCTGAAAACCTGTGTCGTTTTCGAAAAGTCTTCATAACAGAATGCCCATGTTGGAAGAGCACAAAAGAGTAAGCGATATGTTTCCTTCGAGAAGGTCCCATGCAGTGCAACAATGCGAACTGCAATAGGAAAAAGTGCCAAATAACACGTGTACAAAGTTTACGGGTTGGGGTTATTTTTTTGTTCTCAGCGTGCAGAACTTTGATGAAATGCGTTTTATGTGTGTTCACAGATGTGTTATTTGGTCCTTTTTTCGCCAGTGGTCAATTGACCACCTAAGACTTGAGCTGTCCATGGGCGGACACTGCCAGAACCTTTTCATGTTGGGTCCCATCACGAATGGACTCCGACCAGCCGGCAGTGTCGGTTGTTGTCTGCGGCCTGTAGGCAGGATTTTGAGAGGCTAAACAGCGCAGCTTACAACGGACTGGACGGCATACCAGACTCTGGTATGCTGTCCAGTCGCTCTGGTTACCAGAGCGGTGTGTTTTGTACGGGACTGCCGCAGTGGTTGATCTTCTCCCCAAGGAAGCTGGCGCGCGGCTATCAATCTTCTTTACCAATTGGCGGTGAACCAAATTCCAACTTGATTATAGTTGACAGTTTAAGTCACCGCTGGCCAGGACGAGAGATATATTGCACGGCACGAAGCGTCAATTCATTTTTGATCATTTCGCATTTATCTCAAATTTTCCACAAAACTCCACATTCTTCAAGATTTCTTCCTATAGTCACGGTTTCTTGTGGAGGCATGACCGTATCGGGACTTTCTCCAGAATCAAGTCCAGAAGCGTCAGAGAAGATCGCCCAAGGTCATCTTGGACATACGTCCAAAGGCATCGCAAAGCATGCCATGACAGGGGACTGTGCACCCGACTTGCCAGGAGATTCTGCTGAGTGTGGAAGACGCTTGGCAGTGCTTTTGTGGAGTGGAGGTATCGCCCTGGAGTCCTTCCCACGCTGTTCGAGCCGTGCAGGGGGACTATCATTCGAGCCGTCGCATTTCACTTTCTTCTCCCCTCTCTCTGGGTTCTGAAAGGCATTCAGTACTTTGGACTGGCGGAAATTGGCACAAAAACAACATGGAAACAAGTAAATGGAGACATGTGAAGTGATGAGCGGCCCGCGGCGCCAATCTGATGGCGAGACTTGAATTTGATGTGGCAAGTATTTGGAAAACTGCTACGTGAACAAGATGCGTACGTCATATCCGTAATATGCATATTTGGAAACGGGCGCTCATAGATGCATATTTTAGATGCATGTTATCTTATTGGAAGGATACTATCACAGATTCGGCGTCCATCTCATGCCAAACAATGGAGTGAGGCAATCACGTCTCCGCTCTAATGTTCCCACCAGTAGTATTGACACTCACAAATAAATGCCGCTAACTCAAACAGCATTCGCGCTCGCGTCGTCTGCGGCCGCCCAGCAGGTAGAAAACGCTGGCGACGACACTCCTGCTTGAAATTCCCGATGCCGTCGTTTCCACCCTACCATTGAATCCGCCTCGGCGGTAAACCCTCAGGTCAGAGGTCGCCCGTGGGCTGCTTCAATTTGCGTGTCTGGTTCGACAACTGAGGCATGAAAACAGACTCCTGTGAGCGCCGGGTGCTGCTTTTGGAGCTTTGCGGTCTTGTGGTGCTCCATATACATTCAGCAATGACAAAGTCACCACCGCCTCCTCACCACCATCGGGACGCCATCAACCGGCTGCGGAATCGGGGCATTGACGATCCTGGGGTCGGTGTCCAGCACCGCGAAGTCGTATCCCCTCGCCAAGGTCGCCAGCAACACCTTGTTCTCCACGACGGACAGGAACTTCCCCAGGCATGAGTGGGCCCCCAGGCCGAAGGCGAGGTCCGGCAGTGGGTCAAGTCCGGCGCCGGACAGGAACCGCTCGGGGCAAAACTCCGCATCCAGGGGCCACCGGTGGTCGAAGTGCTTGGCGGTGGCGCCCGTGGCCGGGAATACGGTGGAGCCCTTGGGGATACGGTAGCCGTTCAGCTCGAAGGTCTGGGTGGCGACCTTGAAGCTACCGTCAGCGGGGGGCAGGACACGCATGGACTCCCTGACGACGGCCTCCGTGTACGTCATGGCTTCGATGGCGTGTTCCGTGAATTCGGGTCCGTGCAGGGCGACGACCTCGTCCTGCTCTGCCTTCAACCTGCCCCACACCTAGATGGAGAGAATAGCTCGTTTGGTTCTCCTTTAGGACGGACGATCTATGGGAAGAAATTCCATGGAACTCTGGCTTCACCGAGATGGGAAGTTCCCTCCTAGTACCTAGAATTATCGTAGATAAACGGAAAAAAATACGCAAACGCGTCCCTCACCATAGACAATGATAAAAATGATTGAAGATGCTAAAATATCAAAATATCGAAGTACCATTTGTGGAGAGTCCAAGAACAGTACTGTCAAAACAGTGGCCTTTTTCACTTCTATACTTGCACGACCAGCTCTCGTTCATTATAACATGGCGGAACCTGTTGGTTTCCTTAAAACATTCCGACTGAAATTTGTTCACAATACGGTCTTCTTGTCAAATTTTGACGCGTTTAATGTGCTCACAAAGCCGATGGCCACCGAAAGAGCTGCATATACTAGATATGCATATCCAAGATGCGGCGCCATATCGCATTCAGGATGCGGGCACTATACGAGAACTTGCGTGCCCAAGATATGGCAAATTTTTTTCGATGAGATGCGCAAACGTGCTGGCTAGAATTCATGCCAATAATGCCTTTTTTAATATGATAGCATCTAATGCAATGCTTGCAACTATGCGCGGTCACACCTGAAAAATTATGTAACAACCTGTTTACCACTGCGCGTTTGTATTGTCAATCAATGTGGAAGCATATGTTGTGAATTTGAATTTGCGCGATGCTGAATTCCGCATGGTGCCAGGCATCATGCATTTTTTCATAACAAGGCAAGCAGGTAGTCTAATGGTTTAGTGAGGCCGCAGAATCGAAGCTCAACAGATCACCCCGTAAAATGACTCTCTCTTCACGTGCGAATGTGTACGAATTAGGGTCTCTTGCGTGCCTGGACTTGAGGCCAACTAAAAGTCCTGTGGTAAGGCGCGTCGCCACTACAGCGCTTTTAGGAGCCCCGGCACATGGAATACCTGGCTGAAGTTGCACACAGAGCATTCATTACGACATTTGATTTGTTGCGGCAACTCAAGTGTTTAATTTGAGCCGATTAAAGCGTTGGTATGCATAGATTGGTGGCTGAAGCGAGCTTTTTACTTTCCCGCTTCCGCGTGTCAGAGGTCGCTGTGATGGCCTTAAGTATCTCAAGATCTACACATGTGGATGTAATGGGACTCTCTTCCATTCGTAAAATGGGATTTTGAGTCTTCCTAATGACATTAATCAAATATTAAATTGGTGCTGGTTCACCAAGACCTATCATTCCAGGAATTCCTCACATTTTCTTTCCTGGAAACAAATCATTAATATTTCACATGGGATGGAATTGCTCACAGTCATCACAGCCACTGTCTGAAGACTGTCTGCACATCGCGATCACTATGTATATAACGATCACACCATTATTGTTCTACTTTCAGAAATAACGTATAAGCTAATGCCGCACATTAAAATGTCTTAGATTTTGCCATTGTCACTTGCATGCACCAGTCATTACCTAATGGAATGCTGTCTATATTTAACTTTTCACGATCGACGTAAGTTTACAGGGATGGAAATGGTGTTGACTGAATGGACACATAGGCATGTACTTATTGCAGAACTCAAGCGGCAACTGGGGAGCCCGTCAATTCACTGTGTGCTCCATGATAAGAGCGAATTCCACATTATGAATCTATTTGCAATTTTCATGATTCTATGTTTGCGCCTCATTCGCTTGGACATGTTGCCCATTGAATTTTGATTGCCGCATTCGCCCCAACCGTATGCTTCCTCCGTCCAAGATTAATTATCCTCTATGAATTTGGTGCACTACTTCTCCATCGTAACCAGATAAATTTTCAATGAAAGTTTCACACAAAACTGTGGTTATAAGTTTAGTGTATACTATCGAACTTTGACATCAATCCAATAAGTACCGAGGATTTGGTAACACTTTGCACCAAGAGTCTCTTGCCTAGATAATTTCGGCATTTGGGGTCGAGAATGACCAAATTTATCTTTCTCCTAGCGCTCAAAGTGGTACTGTCTCATTTCTTTTTCGTCAAAATTGTATTCAAGTGTTTCGGAACTCAATTAATATCGGACAGAGGAAGACTTCCTCTGTGCATATACTTAGTATATGCCAGAGATGCACCGTTACTCAGCACGGTGCGAGATAATGACAAGCCCCATGGAAGTGCACCCTTGCAGTGGCTCACCTGCTTACCTTTGGATTCTTTGCCAATTCTAACACCGAAGTAGACATTGTTGTGGCCGTTGCGTCGTAACCAGCGAAGAGCAGGGACATGATGCTGTCTTGGAGCTGCTCTCTTCTGAGGCTGTTGCCTTGTTCATCGCGGGCAAAGAGCATTGCGTGCAATCCACCTCTGCCGTGTGGATCCTCTCGGAGAGTCTCAATTATCTGGCGCAGCATCAGATCGACATTTTGAGAAGGAGAGGTAATAAGTAACCTGAAGCGGCTAGTAGCGACATTTCCTCTTTAGGAATCATTCGTTAAATGCTCAGATAGAAAACTTGCTATGCGCTATCCGTACATGGTAACAGTGGTGCTAAAATGTTATTGCAGTAAAACATTGACAAATTGTGTAATGTGCAGGATGCAAATTTTCTCTGGCAAAGTGCATTTGCCTTCAGTGGATCAATTGAAATATTCGATTTTCCGACCGATTTCTTGCACAGCAGCGCTGCTGCGCATTGTGCACTGATACTGCCCAAGAAACATAGTAAATTGAGTTCGCATGTAAATGAAAGTAATGAAAATATCTATTAGGCAACTTTCCTCAGACGACGTGCCAATTTGGACTATGAAATTCCATCCCATTTAGATGTCGTTGTGAACAGCGGCTTGGCGCATTTAACTTCAGGGTTCAGAAACGAAAGAAATGACGGATTTTCAGGCAGAAGATCACTGACCAGTAAAAGATATGGCATATGTGCCACCAATATTCCTACAGCCACCTACATACTGCTGCACCAATATGGCAAGGCCTCGGCATTTTATGAAAGAATCCATGGAACAATAGATACCATTTGAAGCTGATTGTTAAATTCACGGTTGGGTTTGCGCCCTGCTGTGAGCCCACCTCGTCCACCATTTCAAGCAGCCGGCGCCTCGCCTCCATGGCCCTGCCAAATTTAGTGGACGGAAGGTTGATTCCGAAAGACAAAATGCCGCTCACCCACGTGCGAAAGAGGTCGAGCACATCTTGCTTTGTCCAAGATCCCACGGGAAATTCAATTCCTAGGGCAGCTTCCGTGATGACGCTGATGGCGTAGTGCCGTACCTTCGCGACGACAAGAATAGCAACCAAACATGGGTATCAATGCCAATGCCGCAAACACACAAAAGCGTGCATTCACTCACAGCTCAGTGGAAGAGCTTGCCTTGTGATGTTTTGATGTCACACACTGTCCAGTATGCAATCAATCGAACCGGACACACGCAAGAAAGTAATCAGCGGGGTGGCAGATATACAAGAACGCATAAGCAACAGCAATCTGTTCACGCACTTGCAAAAGGACGGAAACTGTTTGAAGGCGCAAGAAGTTATGCGCGCCCGGCTGATATAATGCGCACCTGTCATTGTATGTGTACCCAAACGCACTGATCAACAATGGCGCCGAAATTTGGTTGTCATCACGTGATACAGGACCATTAGAGCATGCTTTCGAATTCACATATCAAGGTATGTCCCATTTGGACACAAACTAAAAAGTCGTGGGGAAACTGTGCTGAAAACCTGGGGAACAGAGGCGTTGACTGATTTGATCGTTGTTAAATGCATTTGCGTAATTTACCAGCGTCACAGAGAATTGGAGAATTGCTGCAATTTCGTCCAATATTGCAGCAATCCCTCGATTTACCACCACGTTATGGAGAAAGTATACTGGAAACACTCAACCATGTTATCCAACTAATTGTACGAGCACAAAGATTGAGTTGGAAGATATAGTTCTAGTGCACAAATTCGATGTTTCCTTGGAGATTCTTGAGCAAAATATATACATTCTTTGGTGTCTAGAAGGAACCCAGGGTCCAAAGATCCCACTTGCTGCTGAAGCTTTGTCCAATAGTATTGAATCGATCCCAGTTTGGTATAAGGTAACAATCACCTCTGACAAAAACTTGATTGAGCCTCTATCGGCCCAATCGCTACAGTGCTCTTCCGCTAGCCTGGCAATTTTCGGAACGTATGAATATACGTCCTTCCTCGAGAATGCCGGGCCTATCAATCTTCTCAATGTCATATGTTCTTCTCCTGCAGATTCACAAGCACCATTTCAGGCGATTTTCAATCTTTTACATAAAATACCTACAATCAATGAACTATTGTAAAGCAATCACAATTTGCTATGTTTTCAGGGGATTTTTCATCGCATCGTTGCAACAATTTATTTTGTTTCAGATACGCGCAATCGCCGAGGTGCTAACCTCTTATTTCTTTCGCAGTCAAACTGCCAATGAGGGGGAACCATTGACATGCAAATATAGTTACGATTAAATAGCTTGCAGAACATGATCATTGGCATGAAAGGGGACTCAAATTCCAGAAACCACAATGTGCTATGATGATAGAAGACGCAGTATCTATGTCATCTGCTTTGCGCGTGTACCAAGAAAGGCAAAAGACTTGGCTTAATGTAAATTGATCTTCCGCGTATTTTTTTCAGCGAATAATTGCGCCTATTATCCATGCAGGAAGATGCGACCAAACACCGCTATTGCGTTCTCCCATGACGGGACAACCACGGACGAACGTGCAACATTTAATTTCCTGATCACCTTCTCCGGATAATAAATGAGCTTAGCAGGCAATGAAAAGGCGCAACCCTACCTAGTATCTATGGCTATGTACTAAGCTATGCCAGAAATGGAGTCGTGAGGTTATAAAGAAGCGATGTGACGATGTGTAATCTTAAATATCTCAAGTCATGATTATATAGTCGCCAGTGTGGTGCCACACTTTCCCAATTCTACGGCGCCAATTGGGTTAAATATGCATGGAAAATGCGGCAGCGTATGAGAAACTACATTCTGTGCAAGCTGATGTCAATAAATACGAGTCAAAAAATGTGCACTACATACTAGCCACACACACATACATTCGCTAGAACTTTTCGATTCCAATGCTTCCTAATGATGCATTTACTTGCCTATTGAAAGAAACAAAGATGTTGCAAATGTCATAATCAGCACATGTGTTATTGCAAGCTTACCATCCAGCAACAACATGGAGTTCGGCCCCACAAGATTCGCCAGCGTTTTAAAATACCCTTGGGTGAACAGGCCTTGCTGCTGTACAAGGATCTGCACTCAGAGCGAAATGGATTCAACACGAGCCATCATTTTTATTCATACTTAACAATGCGAACAACGCACTCTTTGGAGGAAGATTCATCATAGAACGTACCGAATTTCCATGTGCTGATTTCAGCCATTTGGCACCGCTGCAAATTTCCACTCTAAGCACCTTAAGGACATAAATAAACTTGCGCCATACCCTTCGCTAAGAAAATTCGTTACGGTCGTCAACCAGCCCGCATTTTCATATCCCCAGCAAAAGCTGGGACAACGAAGAAAATATACCACTTTGAGAAGCAGAGCGCCACAGTTTCTGGATTTTTAGAGACTTTCCTGTCTCTAATTGCCACTTGCGTACCACTGTCGTCGCGGTAGGACCCGCTTTGACTCTAGCGTTGGGTGTATTTTAACTTCCGTCGCTCTTGCAAACGTAACATGGAAAACACGGAAACATTTACTTCTCATTACGGTGAATACGGGTAAATGCAATGTTGCATCATCTTTTGATTAATGACACTGCCAAACAGGATCTATTCATCGCTGTTTGCCATCCCATGGACATATATGGCTCATGTCCAATTCATTCTCTTTGGCCATCTGCTTTTTGCAAAACAACGAGAGTTCCAGGCAGTGTGTTTGTAGGCCTACAAACACAATAAAGCTTCATGAGACCATGTGGACGACCATCGCCCTGTCTATCAAAAGGAATTATTGGTTAAGTTTGCTACCTTCAAGCGCATTCACCTTGTTTAGATGGTCACGGCCAGCAACGATGATTGCCTCATTTCCGAGCAGCGAGGCCCTGCTGATGTACCCGTTTTTCTTCACATGTTTGGCGACCAACACGTGTTTGGCAGTGACTATTAGGTCAAGCGCAGCCCCGATGAACGGCAAGCCGGAGTCTCCTGCAGGGAAGCCAGAATGAAAGGACGCATGAAAAAATTCATTTCCCAAAGCTCGCATCAGATTTCGCATGTATAAGCCCGGCCCCCCACCCCCCACCCCCCCCCCGGCATTTCCCTTTCTTCTCTCCTAAACTTTTTTCCGCATTGGTGCCGAATGCAACAAGGAAACGTTCTAATTGCGCCGGTTAAGTCCATTCTACTACAATTTACGCCACTAACACACAATCGCTACGAGATTATCCCACTTAGGCAGGAACAGAGCCGTGTGAAATGGGCAGGTTTTAACAATGACAACTCCTTGCTAGAAGATGAGAATGCTGCCCGTGCAAGACAGCAAGCATGTCGCACAATGGCAGGTTGGCGGGAACACATGGCCCAGTGGTGGGGGACCACAGCACGGTCATTGCCTCCTCTTGGCGGCGACGGAAGTGTCTCTGATTGACAGACTCGGCACCGTGGCGCTCAAAGCTAATGCGTGATGCACGCGGGTACATCGTTACTTGCCCGCTGCAAATCAGACACCAGACACAACTTCACACCCTTCACATTCTGAATCAGAATTTCTGATAGGTGGCGGCAAGTCATCATTTGGACAAGCGAGCAGGACGGTGTAGTAGCACTCCGCTGCAAGGGTCGCAGCAGTATGGCGCATCAGGCCGGCGACAGCAGCCAGGTTCCTTGTAAGGCGCATGCAAGGATTGAGCCTTCACATCAACTCGCAAACGCGGGCGGGCGCGGGCCGTCACGTCGCAGGCATCTGTGGTCACCAGCGCAGCCTCGACCACCCTTGGAAAGCCGCCCGCGCCTCCCAACAGCAGCGCCGCGCGGGGCCAAGGGCGCACAACGCACAACGCGCCTTGCGGAGGTGGCCAACTTGGTTCCTGTTGAGGACCCAACCCCCAGCAGTGGCCGGCCTTCCCTTCCCCTTCCCACAATCCCACCCCCTCGTGCTCTGCGTCACGACTCAAAAGGCCCACGCCGAAGCAAATAAGGCCAAGCACCCGCAACATCCGTGCACCCTGGCCGTATTCGAATGCGGGTCGCTCATCTACCCACCTTCAGGCAGGGGCAGCTCCTCGACGCGCGTTCCTGATCGGCCGCCGGACACTCCGCGCCGCGTCTCCCGGGCGTCCTCGGAGGTCGAGGCTCGCGCCCTCGACGCCCGCCGAAGGTCCCGCGGCGCGTCGCCAGCTCTGGGCCCCCCGCGGCCGCCCTCCGGCCACCCCCATCTCGTCGACAAAATCGACGTGCGTCTGGCCCCGTGCCCACGCGGTACTGTGGACAGATGCGTCACTGGCATCGGTCCCTGACGCGTGCAACGATTCTAAACTGCACCTCTTCCGCTCCAGACCGTCGCCCGCCGCGTTCCCTCCCCCTGCTGCTGGCGTCGGTGAGTGCTGGGGCCAGTCGGCGGATTTTGGGGATTGGCGGTGAGTGGCCGGACATTGCCGGGCGCTCGAGCGCTGCGTTGGGGCACGCGCCAGAGAGCGGCTGGCCATGATGTCCGCTGGGCTGTGATGCGTTGACGCGCCCGCCCTGGCGGCCTGGGACGCGGCCATGCAGGCAGACGCGCGATTGGCATGTGATGCTGGGGCATCAGCAGCGCTGAAAGCAGTTCCGACGGTGACTGGCAGGTGTTATTGCTGGCGGGGTTCTTGTGTTTGGCTGGTGGTGTTTTCAGCGTGTATGCTGCGCACCGAACATTTGGACCAATGCGGCTGGTGATTGGAAAATATCAGTCACACATTATCAGATGTAGGACTAGGCGACTGAGACGGGAGTGCGAACATGTTAAATACGTTTGGCTCTCAGCAACGGCAACGCAATGTGTGCACGGCGTTTGCGATTTCAAGATGGGAACGTGGCCTTGCGCTCCACGTTGATTTGTGGAAACTTCAACACCGAATTCCGGCAGAAGTCTGCGTTTCCAAAGCATCCAATGAAACGAGAATCCAGTTGTTGGCCTGCAAACCCGTGCGCCAGGCCACCGGTTCGGTTGGGTGCATGCACAAAGGTCGGGCTGGCCAAACAGGAGGCTGTGAATGAGCAGGCTTGCAGAGCCTGCAGAACAATCGGGAAATGGGTTGTAAACCATCTCAGGAACAGATTGAAGTCACATAGCACTGGACCGATAATGAGGCAAGAAAGCAGTTCTGAAGCACAGCGTGGCAGTATAATGTGTGCATTTGGGTGGCGAACGTAGAAGAAGGCGTCCGCCATACGTATTACGTTTCAAAACGGGAACGCAAGCCTGTGCTGTGAGTCTGGATTATAAAACAGGAACGCAACGTCTGCCTCATGTTCCGATTTCCGAAATGGGAACGTAAACGTGTGGACTGCGTCTGAATTTTGGAAATGTGAGCCCAAACGTGCAATTCACGTTATATTGGA
Organism: Ostreobium quekettii; assembly: GCA_905146915.1. Classification (NCBI taxonomy): domain Eukaryota; kingdom Viridiplantae; phylum Chlorophyta; class Ulvophyceae; order Bryopsidales; family Ostreobiaceae; genus Ostreobium; species Ostreobium quekettii. The sequence continues at coordinate 27,267 of CAJHUC010001663.1, forward strand.
TTTTGGGCCCCAACAAAAGGCAAACTTGGGAAACACGTTCGCTTGTGCCCACCAATGACAAAACACGCTCATTGCCAGTCAGCTATCGCAGGCTGAGCGAAAATTAGGATTCATTGTTCAGGATAAATCATCGCTCAGGATGTGCGTCTTCCTAGATGACCATAATTTGCTATTTCTCGCAATTTGCTCAGCATGTTAACAGCATTTCCATTTGATGAAATCGTGCATTGGTGATGTGCCGTGCACTGGAATAGTAAGGTTACTTTCTAGGGTCTTTCAAATCTAAGTTTCTTGGTGATATTGCTTTGGGCCAAAGAGGCAAGTGTTTATCCAAGGGAGTTCAGAATGCACCTGGACATCGACAATCACCGCTTCCAAGCCGGTGGAAGCATAAGTCCAGGCACATGAGCACACAGGCGCCTTACGTCAGAAGCAGAAACACTAGGGAAAGGGCAAAATACCTCGTATTCAAACTTGTACAAAGTTTACGGGTTTGGGTTATTTCCGTGTTTTCAACATTCGAAACACTGATGAAATGCATATATCACTAGGGAAAAAAGGGCCAAATAACACATTTGAGAACACACATAAACACACATTTCATCATAGATTTACACGCTAAAAACACAAAAATTACACAAACCCGTAAACTTTGTACACGTTTGAACACGTGTTATGTGGCCCTTTTTTTCCCAGTGTATGTGTGCTCGCAAAAGTGCTATTTGGTTCCTTTTGCCTAATGAAACGACAGATGGCTTCCTGCAGTAATCAGCTACCGAGGAAGGCATCTGCAGTTGCTGCATGTGCCCATGTTGTGGGAAATGCCAGCATACCATGCTCCTCAAGCAGTAACTGACTATGGGTTTAATATTTTCGCTGCGCGAGCGCAGATTGGTCCTCTACACAGTGCCTTGCTTCGCCAGTGACCTGAATGATAGAGGCAGGTGTTTCTGCAGGGCTTGAGCAGAAAAGTGACACTCCCTGGCAGCTGCAACCGTCGCAAAGCTAGCGCTAGAATACAAATCGTATATGATGTTTTGCATAATATTTTGATGCATAGACTAGCCGTTATAGTTCGACGCACCGCAACCCGCCGCGGGCTACCCGCGCTTACCAACGTACTCCTCGCCAGTCTCGAGGCCATCGCGCACACGACCAGCAACAGATCGCTGCAAGAACGGTCTCAACCTGAGTGGGAGCACAACTCTCAAGCAGGCGGGGGGCTTGCTGCCAGATGGCTTCTCCTAACGGATTTGTGAGTGAATCCCTTTCTTCTCCGTGTTGCACACGGACGTCGTGAGGGGGAGGTATGGCTCGTTTTGGCCAGTCCGCCACACTGCTTCTTTGAGGCAGTTCTGCTCTTCGCTTTTTCGCCTGCGCGGGTCTGCAGCACTGCCTCTCGAAGATGCCCAGTGGGGACTTTTTGTCGTGCCCGCCTGATCACGACTACATGGGAGAGACGCGTATCGGTGTGCGCCACATGTCGCGCGGCGGGGCCGTCGTGATACCAGAGCGCACGGCGGGGTAGGTGCGGGCGGTTGTCGATGCCGGGGCAGGCAACGGGGCCTGCTTGTGAATAAGATTGTGCTTCCCCATGGCCATGATGCTGGGCTCCCTTGGGTTGGCCAAAAGAGGGTCGGTATGGGCAGCAGGCTTGCTGCCAGGCTCGCGGCCAGCGTCGCTGCCACTCTACTCATCGATCCGCGCCAGCAAACTCGCCCCTGCGTAGGCTGCGCCTTCCACACTGCGCCATGTTGCCAATTGGGATAGGGACGGCTCCTGCTGGAGCCGGCAGCCCCACAGGCATGCGCTCCAGGCAAAGCCTCCGCCTGCTTGAGAACAGGTGCTCCCTCTCTGTTTGAGACCGTTCTCGCGGCGACCCTTTTGCTTCCCACACCCCTGCACACCTGGGGATGCACCGGTGCACGAGGCTGCAGGCGAACACTCGATCGCGCGCTTTTTCGTTCCACGCGTACGCTGTGGGGACTCGCCCGGAGTGGCTGCACCTGACCGTCCGGTGGCCGGGGTCGGCAGGGGGGTCTGACCGCCGGGCCGCCGGGCCCGGTGGGCCACTCACGAGGCGCTGGGGGGACTCAGCGGTGGTGGAGTTTTTGTTTTAGGCAACAGCTTTGCATCGCTAAGGTAAATGGCAATCACGGTCACTCCCCCTGACCATAGCTGAGCACCTGCACAGCAGGCGAAAGGGTGGGCTTATGGCTATAGAAGAGTGTCAGTTCTCAGCTCAAATACTAAACGAGTCGCCAAGGAGTTCTAATCATGCCTTGTCAGCACTGCCCGAACCCTTCAGTTCCTGAAATTCCCCCGAATATCTCCAACACACTTCCTAGACGATGATCTATGCCACACCAGCTCATTGCCGCTCAGTTCTTAGCTTCGGATGATCTGTTGAAAGCCTTAAGGTCCGTGCGAACAATCCCTTATCTCCGCCACCCATAATCCTCAGGAACTTGTAAGGTATCCCTTGTCCATCTCCAGGAATCGGGTGATCGGGTTTTCTGCCCACTTCGGGGCGTCTGACTGCCGCTCCCCAAACTCAGTAGTCTGTATGTACTATTTTTACATGCACGCACATGGATTTACGCATTTTTACACATGTCTACGTTGAAATATGTATATACTATATGTGTGCGTAAAATCATAAATATGACCTGTGTTTGAGTGGAATGCGCCCGGTTCAGTGGGCTCCTAACAAAGCGTCTCCAGCCTTTTGTGTCCCTTGGTCAATTCTTGTGAACAGTATCTTGCGGGAGCATCCACAACCGGCAGGCCTGGTCTTTACACTGCAAACACAAACATTATTAACTTTTCCCGCATAAAATAGTTCTTGCATTTTTACGTGTGAATATCACTAAAAACACGTAAATACAACGGAAGCACAGCCCCCTGTACACAAGGACATCCTGAGATCCTGAACGATAATTCGACATATCTGCCTGCTTTCGATAAATTGAAAGACACCGACAGCTTATCTCATCTGCTAACGCGATTGAACGTTTTTACCCCATTCATGACAGTGCCCCTCAGCCAGTCGTGCAGTTTGGGATATGCAAGAGGATATGCTCCTCTTTGAGAATGCAGCCCGAATCAGAGTCCTCAATCCCACATGTGCTTTTCCTGCAAATGATCCAACATTGCCTTTCAGATAATTTACTGCAGCAGAAGCACGCGATTGGCGCACTGCTTACACCATCACTATGTGTCATTCCCTACTCAGTGGCTTACAATGATGTCGCAATTAAGAAAAAAGCATTTGTATGTATATGAAAGGGTACGAATTGTGGCTGCGAGCCATAAAACTACTGTTGTTGCTTCAAACCAGGCATGTTATTTACTTTTACCTCAATTTCAACTTTCGCCGTTTTGCGCATAAAAGGCGTGAATGGAGAAACGGCCATTTTTCCGGCCATGCTTACGTATATTTGCCGCTCGCCGACACGCTCAGTTTGCACGGTGACGTCCCAATCAACGATCGATTCTCCACTATCTCCAGCACCGGCAAGAAAGCGCACACGTCGCCTTGACCAAAAGAAACAATGCCGTCGAGCAAAAGACCATTATATGCATATTTGTATGCACTTCAGCATGTCTAGATGCCACTCGCCCGATTCCCTGATTCCGTGTGTTCCGTCTTTAAGTACACATGGAATATTTTATACATTTTACAGGTATTTACGCATAAAAAACACAAAAAGTGTTTACATTGTAAATATCAAGCTCGATTTAAACATGGGTCAAGAAAAGAGGTAGTACAGCTTTGGCGATGCTTGAGCTACGTATCATGTCCTGAAGCAACAGTGTAAAGAGGATGTCAGCATTTGCACCAAACCTTTGTTCGTGACATTGCACCAACCATTTAATTTCAACCAACACATTTTAGGGAGCAGCTGTACGTCCAGCAGGAATCTTAATCTCATTATATGCAAAGGTAAAATGTCTCTCAAGCATTCGTACTCCCTGTTGCTGCCAGATTCTCTTCAAAGCCGGAGAAAATCTGCAAACGAAGTCAAAAAAGGATGAAATCACCATCCATCACGTTCATGATCGTGGGTCCAATGAGTTGCAAAAGGTCATTAAAATACGTTTGCTGCAAGAGGTCTTTCTCCTTTATGAGGATCTGCATGTGGCACGATTGCGTCAGCGCATGGCATCTATCGTGCGCTTTCATGTGTACAAACACTGCCACCTATGTTCGTTCCAACACAAGTATACTGAAAATCGTCTTGGATCTTAAGTGGTATTTGTTGGGGTTACAAAAGGTGCGGATAAGCGCCGCGGAAGCCCTCAGGGTTCAACCCAGTGTCAAGAACTTCAGTACCACTCATGGCATACGACAGGTATCGAAAACCGAACTATGCCCCATTGTTCCCAATACACAGACATTAGACCAGCACCGGGACCGTACCTGTACAGGGAACTGTACCGAGACTAGTACCAGTCATTAGGGAAATCGTGTCAACTAATTGTGATTGTGGGATTCCCGGAGCTTTGCAATTCGAAACATAATATATAGACGTCATAATGCTGTACAAATACTTTCGGCAAAATCAAGCGGAACATTAAAGGATTGCCATATTTTTGAAAAATTGTGGGAGCACAATCCTTTCCCCTCTTTTCAATTCATCAATCACCGCTGCTTGATAATTCGCGCTTGCTAGTACTGCGTTCATAGGGTGCGCATGACGTGCACAACGTACTCAAGAACTCAGCCTGATGATGTCATCGTTCAGGGTGGAAGGACGCATTTCGTCTTTGCAGTGAAAACTTTCCAAGGCGCATTTGCGGCGCGGCAGTGGAGCTCGGGATGCATCGAGGCACATGCCTCGAATTCCACTCTTTATGGCCACACTCACCTTCATTACGGTCAAACAATGGCTTCCAGCAACAGGGGCGACAGGGGACCACCCAATTCGGTGGTCAACTGCTGCACCAAGGGCCTACAGGTATGCTGGAAGCCGAGCGTGTGACGCCGTTCGTTACGGTGGGAATATGCGGGCAGCATTCCTCAGCGCGGACCGGGCCCCCAGCAACATGATGAATGCAATGCCAAATAATGTTGAAATGTAGCGAGGCTGCCACAACAGGCGACATGCATGGCAGGCAATCAAGCACCCATTGATTTACGATTTCTAGAATCGCGCAAGGCCTGCCGGCAACCAAGATTTGATGCTTCCCCCCCTTCCTTTTGAAATTATGTGCAACTCCACCCGTGTGTGCGACACCGGTCTCCGACACAGAAATCATGTCAACGAGTAGCCTGCATGGAGAATCCGATCAGATCGACATTTTCACTACCGAAACAACCATGGAAAAGAGCTGTTCTTTATGCTTGTCCATTCTCCATCCATGTTCGGCCCGCCAATAATGACCGTCGTTCTTTTCAAATCGCTGAAGGACCCCGTGACCGTTCAGCGACCAGATGGGTCCCTTCGTCTCTTCACCAGGATGGGAAGACCGTCCTCTGGCTGGGGAAGGGGGTCACTGACGATGCGAGGGTAGGCGTCGAGAACCTCAAAGTCGTAGCCCCTCGCCAATGTGGCCAACAGGATCTTGTTTTCCAGGATGGACAGGAGCCTTCCTGCACAGGAGTGGGGTCCAATTCCGAACACGATGTCGGGGCTCGGGTCAATACCTGCGCCTGACAAGAGCCGCTCGGGACGGAATTCAGCGTCCATGGGCCACCGATCATCAAACAGCTGGCCGGTGAAGCCAGTCGCGGTGTACACCTGCCAGCCTTTGGGAATGCGGTAGCCACCCAGTTCGAAGGTCCTGGTTGCGACCTTGACAGAGCCAAGTGCGGGCGGAAGGACTCGCGCTGCTTCCCTGACGACGGCCTCCGTGTATCTCATCGCTTCAACAGCTGCAGCACTTATTTCGGGTCCATGATGGTCGAGAATCTGCTCTTGCTCTTTCTTCACCTTCTCCCAGACCTGCGTTAAAATGACAGCATTACTTGGCACAGACGTCTTGTGGCGCGCACAGCGCCACTCCAAGCTTGCAGAGCATGTGTCAGCGAGCCACTGGCCACGGCCAATACGCCGGCTCCCAAGATTGAGCTCTTGATTGCCAGAAAGTGGACGAATTATGAGTTGCACGCGAGGCGAAAGAACCCGTGTACTGTCGATGGAGTGGCAACGCACGAGGAAGCAGCGATTTGTCCGCAAGGATACAACACTTGTCACTAGGAAAAAAGGGCCAAATAACACGTGTTCAAACGTGTACAAAGTTTAAGGGTTTGTTTTTTTTCCTGTTTTTAGCGTGCAGAACACTGATGAGTTCATATAAATGTGTTCGCAAAAAGTGTTAATTGGTCCTTTTTTCCTAGTGTGTGCAACTGGACTCAGCTAAACTTGTCAGCTGGGGCTCGATGTACCATCCAAGATGCGTGCCGCCAGTGTTGGCCACTTCGGAGGCGCCAAACAAAGCAGCTTTGTCCTGCGCTGTAAATGATTTGATCTGCAGGTGTTCTGTGGTCCCCGACCCAAGAGCAATTGCACGAAACGCGAAACGACAATTCTCGATTCCAGCAGCAAGTTGGTGAAGCTCCCACAACACTAGACAGCAAACAGTGGCGTGGATAGTAAAGCTGCCGACACAAACAGAAAAGAACTGCACGTCTTCAAAGAAAGGCCAAATTGCATACAGCGGCCAAGGAGGCATCCACTGAGCTTTCGGGCTTAGTCATTGATAAGGGCAATGTGGTGTGTGTCAAGAATGTATGTTCACCATAGGAATGTGCTAGCGTGCGTGCTGTTATGTCTATTAACCTCAGATGGCCAGCTTCAGAAGTTTTGGGCCACATTTCCTTTTGGCCACGCAAGCCCGCCACCGCTGTGGCTGGTCCTTGCGGTCACTCATCCACCTACTTCTGGGTGGCGCGCCAATTGTAACATTGCCAATGATCCCGAGGACGCTGTTGTGTCATAACCAGCAAATAGCAATGCGAGGACGGTGTCTTGCAGCTGCTCCTTTTTCAGGCCGTTCCCGTCGTCATCACGGGCAGATAACATTGCCCGCAAGCCGCTGTCAATGTCAGGGTCCCCTCTTACTCTCTCAACTGCCTGACACAACACCAAGAAGGGGCAATTTCCCAAACAGAAGCCATCACGCGCGTTTAGAAAGAGATCCAGCAGTATTCTGCCTCTTTGGTGTACCACCTCGAAGAAAGAGGATTTACATTATGTATGCAACGGATGTGAGAGAATACTGAATATGCAATTTTCACGTCCAAAAAATAATCTTTGAAGCTTGTGCCCCAGTTGGAAATTGGTGTTATGTGTTTCCAGTTTTGACAAAGCGCGGCAGAAGCAGACTATATGCCTAGATATTTTCCCTGTGACTGACGCACATATTCTCACGCAAGCGAAATTTGCAATTCGTGTAAATCATGGATGACGGTGCCATCGTATTCAATGCAATGTGATATGTTGTGACCATTGAGAAAGCATAAGCGTTTGCAAGACACGATCTATCAAAAGGCACATCTAACACCATACGTTGTTTGCAGTGAACACTGTGATCATTTAAATGGGACATTCGCAACACTAAGTAGCCAATATTGGATGCGCACTGGACAATTCAATGTTCCGTAGTACTGCCAATGGTGGGCTTCTATGCATGAGCATCAGACATTGTGCAATTTACACGATCAATTTTCAGGCGAATTCGCGCCTGTTGCTCCATTACTACCCCTGGGTTGACTGATGCTAGTGTCATAGACATGAGAAATTCAGGCATGCAAACTTCTAAGAAAACTACCAGTGCATCAACTTCGGGGCAACGAATGCAAATAGATATCCATGATGAATTCGCTGGCCAGGATGGTGTTCGGCAAAATACGCACCTTGTCTACCACTTTAAGCAGGAATCGCCTTGCCTCCATGGCTCTGCCAAATTTCGTGAAAGGAAGGTCCACGCCAAGAGTAAAAATACCAGATGCAAAGAACTGGAAATTTCGGAGAACAGTTTCTTTGGTCCAGCCTCCCACAGGGAACTCAATTCCCAAGGCAGCTTCAGACACCACACTGAAAGCGTAGTCCCGCACCTGCATGATGCAATATTGGTCAGCCCAGCAAGCGAGCAAGTAATTCAATAAGATATCCATACTCCATGCGCAGCGCAAGACGCAGAAGTTCAAGTAGTATTACTTGCTATAGATCATGATGTCGATGAGCATAAACAGAATGACATTTCGACACATCTACCTGCCCTAACAAGCTGTCCTGAATGAAAGGAGGCCAACAGTTTACCTCATCTGTAAACACAATTGAGCCTTTTTTCGCCCATTCATGGCAGTGCTCCTCTGCCAGTCGCACGATCTTGGGTATGTAAGAGTAAACGCCACCCTTTGTGAACGCCGGCCCCATCAGTTTCCTCAATCTCACATGCTCTTCGCCTGTGCACCGGTCGAAAATTCGCTTCATAACAGTCTGCTCAAACAATACTGCAGAAATACAGCAACTGATTTGCATAAATGATGAATAATCTCCAGCATCATAATGCTGCGTCCGTGATACATTGGCTTACAATGATGTCGCGAAGTTAGGGAACGCACTATGTCGAAATCGAGACACATAGCGTCAATTGAAGCCTGGGCGAGGGGGCGGGGGGGTGGGGGGCGCCAATCCAGACCTGTGGCATCAGGGGATTATGCAATTGCCACAAAAATGCCGCTGAACAGCGGCAAACAATTTACGAATTACGTCCAAACACTCCCTGAAAAGTTCAGGGCACTCCCTACTAAGTTCATGGGCACCCCCTCCTAAGCAACTGTGTGCGAGGGTCTTCCCCTTGCTGCGAAAAGATGATATAGGGCCCCCCATGCGAAAAAATGGGCACACAACACAAGCAGCTCAAGAAGCAAGAAAATTGTTCTCAGGGAGTTGTATGAGGGGGTTGGGCGGCTCTGAACTTAACGCCAAATTGGCACACCAAAATCGACGTGGCATCTTCCGTAAAAGAGGGATTGCGTGGGTAGAAATTGTCTACTGCCGCATTATCTGTGAGCTAGAGATTTGTGGTTGTTGAATGCAAAATGCTTTGTCTGGAATTAAATGTCCGGATTTGCTTGCTAACCTGAATTTTTGAACATCACACACGTAATATCCCCTTCGCAATCCGGCCAAGTCACCATCTACTAGTTTATTGACTGGACCCAAATATTTTCAATAAACGGATAAGCGCTGATCCAATGGCATCGCTCTGGACCTCGTAAGTCGGGCCAAGGTCTCAAGGCGTTCAAGGTCTCGCCAAACTCCCCAAATGTTGGGCCTCGGAGTGGGCCCCCTTTCCGTGGATGAAGAAAGTTGAATTAAGTCAAGGAAGTTGAAAGAAGTTGAAATTGATGTTGAAGGAAGGACAGAGATTCCAACGCCACCCAGCCTGAGCGTCGCACTAATAGTTCTGACCGTACAGGGCCGCCAAGATTGAGCTGCACATGGATCAATTGCCGGTGCACCCAACGGAAAGACGAAATGGCGCAAAGGTTGCCCTTTTTGGGCTGCTGGTAAGGCACCCTGGAGGGCTGGAAAATGGACTGAATGACCACATTTCGTGGGGATGAAATCGGTTACCTCGGTTTCTGGACCTGGTAGTTCTTAATATGATGTTGCATTTTGCCGTCTGACTCCATTTTCATACTATAAATTGAATTTTCAAATCCGGACATTTAATTCTGGACGTAGGAAGCCAATAGCAAAAAATGGAGGATACGGCTGAGGTTATACTTAAGCCGCACATTACGTTCGCTGTGGCGACATTCAGACTAAACCCATGCATGCGGAGTTATACCAAGGGTATGCTGTCAACCGACAAATTTTCAGGGAATTCTGCGTCAAGCAGGTATTTTCACCCAATTGCATGTCAACGCATACTGTTTTGCAGCCATCGCTGCTCCCTGTTGCTGCCTTTCTCTCCGGAAGGCTGCAGAAAACTTACGAGTTGACATAAAAAAGAGATGAGCTCACCATCCATCACATTCATCGAGTTGGGTCCCAAGAGCTGACAAATGGTCTTGAAGTATCCTTGGCGCAAAAGGCCTGTCTCTTTTATGAGGATCTGCATGCGTCAAAATCTCGTTAGCACATGCTATCGATCATTGCATTTTCTTATGCACAAAGCCTGCAAATGAGGCTGGCTCCAGCGCCAGTTTACTGGAAAGCGTCCTGAATTTCATTGGTATGTTGCAGTTCTGGACAACAGGTGCAGATGGACGCCTGCATCAGCCATGCATCAAAACACTGCAACTGGCAAAGTGCTCCACTTCGTCGATTCAGTACATTCTCTTCATCAGCACCCAAAACATACCCAACATGTACTAAGCAGAAAACTAATCAATTGTAGGGCCATGGCGACCTATTGTATCTTCGAAATGGATGCAAATTGTCCACTTTCATAATTTCCTTGTACTCCTGGCTTACCTAAAGTAGAATAATTTCGTACTTGTTTCACTTGTCGTTTGTCAGTACTTTCGATTTTTCAAAGCAACCCATCCCAGAAACGCCCTGAACTACTCGTTATGCTTCCACGAAGCACATATTCGCTCCAATTTCTAGAGTACTGTAGGCTTTGGCAGACACTCCAGAACGTCTGCCAAAATATTACAACTACCAGAATGCAGATGCGTTTTAGCCTGCGTGAATGCGCTATCCATCCAGAGACACGCTGGGTGCTTGATTTCGGGATCCCAATCCCGACTTGCAATTCTCCAGGGCTCTTGCTTTTTAACTTGCCAGTAATGTTGCGCGCCCGTCTGTGCCAGAAGCCTGATTGGTTCGGGCTGCTGTACGAGTAAATTGTGTCCCCACCACCACGGGCTAGGCATGTGTTTCGCATCAAGTGTAGGGACAGCAGGACTTGCCGATAACTTGTTAGTGCAAAATTGCTTTTCTGCACCCATTTAATATAACGTCTGTTTGCCAAAATGCGGTTTTGCAACGCGTGAAATCATGCATTTTTAGCCAAGCGTGACACGGCTTTAACATTGTATTGCTGCTATGACAGTAGCGTTGAACATTCTACTGTGTCCCTGGTTTCTAGTTCAGGCAAAAGGAGCGTGCCACCCAATGGCATTTACCTTGTTTAGAAGGTCGTGGCCAACAACGATGACAGCCGGGCCTCCAAAAAGGACGGTCCTGCTGATGGGTCCGTATTTTTTCACGTGCTCAGCTACAAAAGCGTACTTGTCGTTGATAAAGCTCAACATGTGGCCCAGGAACGGTAAGCCAGAGCTCCCTGCGTTGCACAGCCACAAAGGCACTGATTCACACCACGCCTGCTGGTGGTTTGCTCAGAGACTGCCTGCAGTGCCAAACCTGAACGGTGAAACTATCTTTGACTCCCTAGGAGATTGTGACGTCCAAAATAGCCACCATGCCCAACAATAGGTCCCTCCATTGTTCACTACACACATTTTTATTCTCATTCTCAGCAGACACTGTGCAGATGTCATCAAAAGCAATCACAACAACACGGGGGGGGAACATGTCCCTTTGTTGTGTGGCCACGTCTGCCTTCCCTGTGCGACCGACAATCAGCGCTGACTGCTGGCAATCACCGGCGGGACAGGATCCATTGCAATCTTATTGATTGAGGGACCATTGGATTGAAAAGGGCTGATGTGGCCGCCGCAGCACCCTTGGTCAGTGGCACCACGGTAAATGGAATCTTCATTTTGATTGACCGGTTGGCCATTGATGGCCCATGTCAAGGGTTCGTTGGCATACACTTACTGCCTGCAACAATTCGGCGACTTTCTGCACCGAATCCGTGACTGCTTGCACCATATCCCTCCAAAACTAACGTAACCTAAACCCTAACCCCAAACCTAACCTTCACTCTAACCCTAACCCTAACCCTAACCCTAAACCTAATACTAAACCTAACCCTAAAACTGAGGTTAGGACATAGCGTGCACGTGATTTGGTGCAGGGAGACACCGATTTGGTGCAGGCAGTACTATTATTTCAGGTTCGTCCATGCACTGCTCGCAACCAGCACCCCATCACGGGCGGCACGTGACACACCTGCCTGCCTGGCCGCGTCGTCCGACGCCTCTGGCGTCACACAAAGGCCAGGGGCCGCCCTTGTGAAGCGGTCTGGATAGCGCCCCCCGGAACAGCCGTGGGCGCTCGCGCCCCAACTGCGGCAAGCGACTCGCGAGTGGCGGCCCACTTCCCGCACACAGATCGAGGCGCTGTGCACCTCGCACTGTTCTGCGGGCGCAGGTTTTCAGCCCACCTCCACCGGCCCCCCAGGGCAATGGTGGCTACAACATGCCACAAATACCCCACCTTGAGGGGCGACGAGGAGACCAGGATTCACAATTTCCCACACGGGGCTGAATGCATCCAAGGCGTCCGCCACTGTGCACTCCATCGCCAATCGGCCTTGCCGAAGGGTATGTCGGAGATCGGACCTCCCCACCTTCGGGAAGGGGCAGCTCCTCGAGCGCTCTATCAGATCGGCGACTGGGATCCTTGAGCTGCGCCGCCTGGGCGGCATCAGCCGTGGACGTCCGCGCTCTCGGCACGCGCTGAGCGTGCCCCGCTCCGATCCCCACTCGGGCCGCCCTTTCGATGCCACGCGGCCAAGATCGCGCTGCCGATCGGGACCTGGCGCCATCTCCCAGGAACGCCCGAGGTGGATGCATGGCCTTCCTTGACGGCCTTGGGAGCGTGCCTGAGCTGCGCCCGCTTCTGCTGGGGCTGGCCCTGGACTGGGCTGGTTGGTCGCGGGGGAGGGGGGGAATTGAGGAGAGGCGGTCTGGTGGGCACAGGCGCGCTACCTACCCGCTTGGAGCCCACAGACTGTTGGGGATGCCAGTCTGACCCAGCCCACTGCCTCCTGGACTGGGTGCCCTTGCCGGATGGGCAGCGGACGGGATCCGCATTGACAGGAGGCGTGACTGGGACGCAGACGCCTCCCAATGCAGTACTGAAAGATTGCCATCGTAATTGTAAACCGTCCCATATTCAATTTCCCCTATTTGAAAGGCAAAGTTCGTTACAAGGGCGGCCTCAAAATACCAAAGAAGGTCAGAATCGGGAAGATTGAGTCCCCAAACCCTCAATTATTGATTTTCAAGAAGTGGCGAGCCCCAAGCCCATTCAGGAAAAGCGGAAGGCAGCATACCCGCACTCACTTATCCCCTTAATTCTCAGTGGATCGATGCCAAAACGCGGAACAAGCCAGCTAATGCGCTGGAACTGAGGAGGGACGGGCCCATGTCGGTGATCAGGTCTTTTGTGCTTTTAAGGAAGTCTAGACTGTGGGCGCTGAAAGTGGGCGACGTGCAAATTGAAGGTGGAAGCTCCTCCCAGTTCGTTGCAGCTTTGATAAGGCAGAGCAAGAGTGACACTGCAGGACGGGGAGCCACAGTCGCACTACAGGGAGCGACGAACTTAGAGTTCCCTAGCGCCACACTATTCCCAAAGTTGAAAAGAGGGGCGTGGGGCGGCCCTTGCACGAGTAGCGACTTCTCACTGGGCGACTCGCAGCGCTACACAAAAGTGCAGCTGCATGGCCACCAGACCTCCACTTACTCCAGCTGAAAATTATGGCCCACAGCCTGGGAGTGGGCTGGGTCGCGAGGGCCGAGGAGAAGAGGGTGTCCCATGACTGGCTAATGGCGCACGGACGTTGGCTAACCAGCGTTGTGGATGTTTACAGGGTACTAACCCTACGAAGCCAGCTCGCAGTATCCGCTGTCATGTGCGATCCTCAGGATCCGTCATCCGTTGTTACGTAATAACGGGATTAATACACAAAGCTGCACCCCAGTTTGGCTTGGGGGGTGTAAGATTTTTTGCGGAGGCTTCCGAGATTACTCAGCCTCGTGCTCTTTTTACTTGTGCGTTAGGGACTCGCCCGGGGCCACATCAGATCGCCTGGTGGCCGCGGGGTCAATCCGGGCTGGCCGCCGGGCCACTGGGCCCGGTGGGTGGCCCACGAGGCTTTGGGGGGTACCCTGTGGTGGCGGAGTTTTTAATTTTAGAGGACTGCTGTTAATTTCTGGAAAAAGGGGAGATGATTTGGGCTTGGATGCTGGTCCCCCATTACAAAATGTGGTTTGTATTGAACGTCGTGTAATCAACGAATGAGTGGTGATTTGGCTGGTTCGTCGGACTTGATAGTTCCGTCTCCCTTTGGTCTGACTCGCCCTGGGGTGTGGGTTGCGACAGGCTCCAGCACCAAGCAGAGAAAGGGCCAGACAGTGGCCCAAAACCAGAAGACCTCCTACCTGGCATCCCGTCCCTCCGTCCCCTGGCACCATAGGCAAGCGCAAGGCGACGTGGTGTTAACCCAATTGCCGGGCCATGTGTGGTGGATAAATCGTATGCGACAGCAAGAACAGCCAGAAAATTTTAAACCCAACGTTAAGGGGAAATTAAACGGTTTCCCCTTAACGATCTTTTGCGGATATGTCGCTGAACACGACATTTCCATCTATCTGACCATGGTATAATGGGCACCCTGGTGGTTGGCCGCCAGCTGGCGGTTGCAGTTGCAACTGCAGTTGCTGGGTGTGGCAAGCCTGTGGCGACTCCCGCTGCTCAGGCATGGTCCTAAGCGCGGACAAGCAGCACCCAGCGCCAGTGCTTTACAGAGCCCTTCCTCCTGGCCTGGGAGTAAGCCGCGAGCGCGCACAGCAGGTGCGCTCACATGCATTTGCTTTACGCCTTTCTCACTTTCGGTTCTTGCCTGAATCTGGAGGCCCCTGGCCAGGGCCACGTGGTGAATGACCAACGCTGATCCTGGGCCAAGACAATTTGCTACTGGGCTCCTCGATGCCAGTGCGGATGCTGTGCCGGCTTTGGAGAAAGAGGGTCTCATTTCTCCGGGGTCCGCGGCGTCGGTCTGCCACTCAATCAGCACGCCATCGTCGGCGCGCAAGGACGTCCTTGCTACTGTGCTGCCCCTTATGTTCTTTTAAGTGAAAAGAATAGCCCCAATCCCAGCGGGCCTCCATTGACAAGTGAGGCGCCTGCACCTGAGGCGCCCTCGCAGCGTCCGCCTTGCATTGATAGGGGCACAGGGCGGCCGCCCTTTGTTGCAAACGGGTGAATATCTTCGAGTGACAGCCGTGTGACGTTTTGCTGTTCTGCGCAGTACGTGCGGTGGCAGCCACACAAACGACGACACTAGCAAAAAAGACTAAATAGCACGTTTTCGAACACACATAAAACACATTTCATCAAAGTTCTGCACACTAAGAACAAAAAAAAGGAAACACAAACCCGTAAACTTTGTACACGTTTGAACGCGTGCTATTTGGCCCTTTTTCTCCCAGTGCGAGATGTTTTCCGGGATGAAGGCCGCCGCAACTCCGGTCTTTCTGGCTCTTTCGGTACGCTGCCAGTGCTTGCGCCTCCGCGTTAGTTGCCGGCGGAGTAGGTCACCGAGCACCGTCGCATTTGTTGGCAGGCTTCCCCAATTACTTACAATACGAGGCGCTCACTGCTCTGCCGCCTGGTCAGGTCCTGCTTAGATCCGCGCAGTCAAAGCCAAATACAGACGCCTGGTAGGCAATTACCATCTTGTAGTGGCCCTTGAGCCATCTCTGGCAAGTCCCCTGGACGCCTAGTCCCCGTTCAGCCCATCTGCCACTACAAAGCACTGTCGGAGTGGTGCCCCCTTCGGCACACCTGTTTGCTGGAGCCAACCGATCTATGGCGGGTCTCGTGTGGCGACAGCACTCTTCGGCTGGAGCCTCGCTGACCAGTCGGAGGCAGTCCATCCTATCCGGACAGTCTTTGTGCTTCATTCACCTTCGCCACAGCGTCCGACTAGCGTTGGGCGTAACGCTTGCGTTAACGAAAGCGTTACGACTAACGTTAGTCGGATGTTGTGGCGAAGGTCAGTGAAATGAGCGTGTGCAGTGGTGAGATGAACCAAACTGTGTTTTGTAAATTTGGGGTTACTCATGAGGACTACTTATTCCTGCGTGGGGTTCCGCTGTGGCGGCGGAAATTGGATCACTCTTCCAGTTTCCGCTCTGAGTGTGAATTGCGTAATGGTATACGCCAAGCACCAGGGCCAAATTAGAGTTTTGGCAGCTGGGTACAAAATGATAGATATCAGCTCTGGGGGGTTGTCCTTTGAACAACGAGTCCCCGGCGTCGCATTGAAATACTGCAGAGAACTTTGGGAAGTTTGAAATATTCCCAACAAAGTGCACCCGATCCTTTTAATTTCACTGGATTCACACAGTTATCGAAACAGAAAAGTAATACAGTTTCTCGCGTCTCCCTCGTGCTTCCCCTGTTTATAGATTAGCGCTTCACAGGAAATAGCTCTCATTTTGCCTGTTTCCCCCGCACGCCGGCGCGCATCTCCACCTGTGCCCCCCTATTTCCCACTCCATCAGTTCGCGTGTCCCATCCCGCACCGGACATTACATTCCCAAACCCCAAGGGTTATACCATCCCTAGCAGAGCACACCATCGCCTGAACCCCGGTGCCGGAAGCCCAGTGCCTGAAACGGACACTGTTGACCAAGTCAATGAACCAGGGTTTGCGCCACTGTGTCCACAGCGTCAGTGCAGAGTTGGCAATGTCGACCACCCAGAGCGCACCATCACCGAAACCAAGGCCGCATCTCAACCTTGGGAGGGCGGGTGGGGGGGTGGGGGTGCGGATGTGCGAGCGTCAGTTTGGGCCAATCAGATACCGATGCGCAAGGCAGCACCTGGGCGCCCTAGGTGCAGGCGCCAACCGGGGAATTCTAGCGTAGCCCGACGCCGCCCCGCTCGTGTGACGCGCCCGGCAAAAGCGTTACGAATGCGGGACTCCGGTGGCGAGTGCGGTCGACTTCTCATCAGATGCAAATCTCGACCGGGCAAGATCTCTTGGGCAAGTCTGCCCACCCTGCCAATTGGATCTCCACCCCATTGATCGTTTGTTTGCGGTGGGAGCACCACGAGCACAATAAAGGCTTTGAGCAGCCGCCACGAAACCACCAGCGTGTCGCCACCCTATCGCCCGCTCTTACGCTATGCGCGCCCGGCCCCCATTCGCACACAAACGATCATCATCATCATCATCATCATCATCATGATTTTTTACAGAACAAGGCAATGAGGTAGACGTCAGCTTCCTATTTTGCCTGAGCAAAGCAGAGTCGGTGAGTGGTTCATTGGAATCTATTGAGAAATACAAACTAAAGATACACCTGAAGATGACGTACCTGTTCTGGCTGGTGCACGAGAAATGCTTCAAAGAGCTTCGGGCTGCCAACGCAACCACAAAGCCCGTCGACCATCCCAGCCACCCATGCTCATGCCTCGCTCACCGTGCTTACGCTTATACGCACGTACCGCGATCCATCAATCATTGGGCAATCCAAGCAACCCCGTCCTGAAAATTCGGCACCACAACGGTGACACTCGAGTGTCATTCAAGGAGCTCCTTGACGTGCAGTCCCACATCAGGAATTCCTTCAAATTCGCACCCCCAGGGTGTCTGTCGACCCCGCAGGCAGCAGTCGTGAAGCCTGTGCCTATGAGGCGGGGCGTGTCGCAAGGCGCACAACCAAGAGACCTCGCGTCCAGGATGCCGTACCAGTATTGGCGACCAGCGCGACTAAGTCAACCCTTGAAAATGACACGTTGGCCACCACACGGCCGACATGTAGCACGAAGGCGGGGCGGGCATGCAAGAAGCGGCCCGCAGGCGATGCGGTTGTATCAAAGCCTTAGGGGCGATGTGGGCCCTCGGGCCACATCTCGCCTGTCCGCCCAGCCCTCGGGCTACATGCAGCACTGACCACGGATTGCGTGAATTTGCATCCAGGAAATCTGATTTACACAGTATCCAACATGGATGCGCTGACCAGGGATTCTTCCCTCGGGGGAGGAGTTTCTCATGGGCCACGCCACGTCAGAAATAAATTAAGTTGTGATCGGTGGCACTCTTTCAGACCATCTGTCCAACTACGGTCTTGCGCGCACGTGGCAAACTTGACCGGCTTTTAATTCCTCGATTTGAGAAGGCGCTCGAATATGTCCGACGAAAAGATTGGTGCACATTGTAAGCTGGTGCGTCTTAAGGCCCTGGACTTAAGCACACGTTCCAAAGCAGTGGGCATGGAGTTCTGTGGCGAGGCACAGTCGGCAGCACTTTCGCAGCATTGCACATATGGCTGCCGAAACAGCACATTAGGGACCCCGGCGAATTCCTTGCCGCAGTTGCAGGCTTGGACGGTAGTCAAGAACGAACGCTTTGATATGCAAAACTGCAAGAGAATCGCGGACGCAGGATTGAGTCATGTGGGCAGCATACCGTCCCTTGAGCGTTTGAGCCTGGACTTCTGCTTCCAGGTCGCGAACGAGAGCTTGGCACATTTGGGTAAGTTGTATTCACTAAGGCAGCTCCATTCATTAGTAAGAAACAGGCCAGATGACACAGTCCTGACACGGTTTGCTCAAAATCCAACTGCGTACCTATGGCAAATGTGGTCTCAGAAGTGCACAGCTAGTGCACACATTGACACAGTTTTGACCGTGCATCCTAGAAAACCGTGTAGTATACACAGTTGTTTGAGGGTACGCGGTTGAAACTGTGTCAATGTGTACAAACTGTGTACTGTGTACTGACCACATTTGCCGAAAGTGCAGAGTTGAATTTTAGCAGACCGTGTCAAGACTGTGTCATCTGGCCTGTTTTGTACTAGTGATTTGCATCGGTGTAGGAGGAACGCGGGTGGCGGATTGACACACGTGCAGCCGCTGACATCTCTGCAGCGTGTTAACATTTGGATTCACTAAGAAAAGGCCAAACAACACGTGTTCAAAACGTGTGCAAAGTTCAATGTTGGGTAATTTTTAGTGTGGAGAACATTGATGAAATGAATTTCATATTTTTTCCCATTCAGTCCTTTTTGCGCTAGTGATTTGAATGGGTGCCTTGGAGTCATTGATGTGGGATTGGGTCAACCGAGCACGTTTTCGACTCTTCAGGGAATAGACTTGGAGGTCTGTTGTGGAGTGTCCAACAATATCAGGACGTTGCTGAGGTTTCTGTGATTCAGTGGTCAGGTGCATGTCCAAAACGCACACTAAACCTGAACGGACACTTTGCACGTAAGTGTATGTATTTCTGTTACTTATAAGCTTGAATCAAATTTGACTGCGGTTGGAGCTGAGAATGATTGTAGATTCCGAGTTAAATGGCAGCAACTGCGCCGCTCAGGCATCATGTTGCTTATGCACTGACGGTGCATCCAGAGCTGATATCCATATCGCATAAATGAAATTTGGAACAGCGACCATTACTATTAAGGTTATTTGCGTTGTTTGCGTCAATGCATCAACTTTTGTGCCATCCTGTATCGCCCACATTGCAACCCTACATTTGTAACACTTCCGAAGCATTGCAGTAGTATTATAAAGTGAGTGACACCTAATGGCACTAAACGTGGCATCTTCAATTTCAAAGGGTGGGATGCTTTGTTGTTGATGCCTGTGTACTCATGCACCAAAATCCGTAGTCTGTTGTACGATATTTATGGCGGAATTTTTCATCCTCACATTTATGCCTGACGCTTGAGCACTTTGGTCTTCAATTCTGGGCCCAATATTTCACTTGCTTCATTAGCATCTTGACTTCCAGGTTTTCCTACCTTAAGCTGACGCAATTACTATGCTTCAGGGCATGATACGGTTGTCCAAGGGACGGATTGCTCACATGAATCAAGCTGCATGATGTGGGGCGCATAGGCTGCTCATATGTTCCCAAGTACACCGCCGTGGTCTCCCAAATGCAAGGGCAGTGTTTGCGTCGCTCTTTGAGTATAGAGTTTTTGCGATTTCTAGAAGAGCTGCTGGCAATTTTGAAAACATCTGAGATTCCCGATTGTGTCAATGCAGTATGAAAAGTATTCAGGAAAGCAACTTACGGAATATAGTTAATGTAGCGGAACTGATGAGCACCGGCTCCTCTGCATCGATAACGATCAAAAAAAAGTTGGTGTAGATACTATAGAAGGCGAGGGCATAAGAAGGTCACAGGGCACACAGGCACGAGCCATCATTGATGGAAAGTGTCGCGAAGTAAAATTTTGCCTGGGGAAAAACGGGGCAGGCGCCATGTTTATGGTTTGTTCGCCTAACACCGATGTGTTTTGTCGGGAGGCTGGTGCCGCCTATTTTAGGGTGGCGACCTCTGACCGTCTCCATACTATTTGGCTTTCCCCCCCGCCCATCCCTACGAGTGTGATTTTGGTTAGACGGCGGAATCGGCGAAGTGCAAAGTGATGGGGAAAGTGCTATGATTCTATTCGCGAAGCGAGAGCAAATTTTGTGGTGAACGGTCATTGGGCTGTGTTTGGGTGACGGACATGGATATGTTGTGAGGTACTTGGCCAGTTTGTACTTGGGTGGGAATAATATAACGTCAGACAGAAATTGCAGTAACAACAGTATGGAGCAATGCAAGCATCATAATCTGCAACTATTTACTTTGTAGCAGTAGATCATAATAACCCGGAGATGGCCAACGACAACGTTGGCGTTAACGCGATGCTGGATGCATACGCGGTGCTCAAAATCGGGGAGATATTCACAATATTCACATCAGGAGGTTTGAGTTACCGATATCGCTATACATGCATGACAAGTTTGGCTACGATTTGCACAACCGCGGCTTTGGGACGTCTGGTGAGCTAGTACTCTGTCTACTCGATCGCTATCTGGCTGGCGTCATATACAATGGCGAAAACAGCCCCATCCTAGCGGTTACAAGGACTGAAAATTTTACCTGTTACTATCATGATAAAACAGGCTGTGCTTTGAAAGACATCCCATGGGCGATGAACCAATGGCCGCTGACCACTGGAGACAGAAACCTTCCAATTGCTATGATAGTGCTGTGCTAGGCGAGCGTAGGTTGGTTCCGACAACCAAAGGATGTTCCCAGAATGCAATGCCCCAAACAGTTTCAAACATAGCAGCTGAACATCGCACAATCATTGGCTGCTTGTTCATGCAGGACCGCTTTGTGAAGCAAGAACCATCAACTGCAGCTTATCGCCACTCCAAGACAGAACCACATTATGCAGTTCAGCATTCGAACGTCTTCAGTCCACCAGAAGAATTTTTGCCTTTGCAATTTGTTGAAATCAAGCACGAGCACAGAATGCCCACAGACGCCAAAGTAGAAAATTGATACCCAAAATCCCCTCTTCGCACACTCGCTTATTGCAAATGTTCGCACGGCGAGTTCTTGGACCCAAGGATGCTGAAATTGTAAAAGCTCCCAAAGTAATAATAGCGACAACACACTCAGCTTACTGCCAGTGGGCAAATACAACATTAGGTTCCAAAGCCCCTCTCCAACATTCTTTTGCCAAATTCCGCAAGCAGAGCATCTTAGCCCAAGGATGGCTCAGCTCACAAGTTGGATTCACACCGACAAAAAAATGGCTCCACATATTGTCACCGCATGTTCCATGTCCCCATGTTCAATGGAGTCCACTTCAAAGGGCAAAGCCCTCACGCAGAGAGATTCACTCAGTCAATGGGATACTGTCAGAAGCGTCGGAGTGGAGCAAAAGACGCAGATTGCCTTTGCTTCCTCGCTAAGCGAGGAATATGTAAGCCTTATATACATCGTTACAAACTCATCCTACACAGGTGTTCGTCCAAGTTGTTCTCAATCTTTCCCGCCATCACAGAATTCCAATCGTGACCGATCAAACCCACCGCCAGCGTCCAACAGCTCGTCACCACCCTCGGACTATCCCAATGCTGCATTAACTATGCCCTCACCCCTGGGCAGTTCCCTTAACATCTATTTGATTAGCTGTCCTTTGGAGACGTCGCTTGGTCGTCATGGAATCTTCCCTTCTGATGGCGTAGTCCTCACATTACCGCTTCACCGCAACACATCAGTCGGACACGTGCGCGTTGAGGACGCGCAGCTTAACAAGTACCCATGTCCCACTTGCCACAAACCGGGGCACAACCCGAACGTCGCATCGAGCCCTTGCTTCACCATTCGCACGAACCTCTGCCAAAGCCTCACCCCCAACACCATATCCCGGTCCCACGGCCATCACGGCGCCAGCCTGCGGTCGCCCGGCAGCACGCCGCAAGTGGCCGCCACGAGGGCCCCGCCGAAGCGCGCCGCGCCCTCCGCCTCCCCCGCGCCGCCGCACTCGAACACCGTGTTGCAGATCTGCCACAGTGAGTCGTCCGTGCGCAGGGCTAAGTCCCCCACGTGCAGAGCGCTGGGGCCCACCGCGGCCGCCCTCTGCCGCCCGCCCACGAGCCTTGGCCGCGGCAGGTCGCTGAGGATTTCCTCGCAGTCCCGCATGGACAGCGCGCACGAGGCGACAACCACCACCATCCCTGCGAACACAGCCGCGGACCCCCCTCGGACGCGCAGGAACGGGAAGTCCAACCCGCCGATGCCCATGTCAACCTGGCGCACCAGCAGGTCGTGGAAGTACGCAACGGAGGCGCGCTCCACGACCAGTGCCTCCCTAACGTTCCCCCAGTCGATCGAGCCAGTCGCGGCGGCGGATTCGTTGCCCTCCCGCCCTGCGACGGCCAGATTTCGGCGCACGCGAACGGGCTGGGGCCAATCCTTCCGTGTGCAGGTGATCCTGCCGCGGACCATTATCCTCCCCACGGCGTCGCGCATCAGCGCCGCCCGCAGCTCTCCGCAACTGGCCACCGTCGCTGTCGGAGCATCCCTTTCGCGCGAAACCCCTGGAGTGATTGACCGATGCCTCAGAGCCTTTTGCAGCGACGCCTGGGTGGCGCCTGCGTCGCCGATCAGCAGCGACAGGACGAGCACCGCCGCCACGGCGCGCCTCGCGCCCTGCATCTCCCTCGGAGTCCGAAGCTCGGACCTCACCGCCTCAGGGTGCCGAGCGAGCAAGGGCGGCGCACGCAAGCGCGGAGTCCACGGAGGGCAGGCCGTGAATTTGGCCCGTTGGTGACGATCTGAGGAATCCGGCGACCTTCGATGGGCTCTACAGGGGAATCTCCCTCGGAGACTGAAGCTCAGACCTCGCGGCCCCACGGCGCCGAGCGAGCAAGGTGACGCTCGAAAGCGGGTAGCCCGCAGGGGGCCCCCCTGAAATCGCCCCCTTCGAGACGTCCCGAGAAATCCGGCGAGTTTGATTGTTCTCCAAGGGAAATGGGAAGGGAGAGCCGCCTGGGGTGGCCCCACCCGTCGCGGAGAGCCGACCAGAGACTTCCCCCGGGGCCCGGGACGGTTCGGCAAACAAAGCGCGAGACCACCGCTCTCACTCTTGTATTTCCGTCCGCGGTGCCACAGCATGGCAGCCTGTACATCGGACGGCGTTCCCTTTGTCAAAAAGTGTGTGACCCACTGCACAGCCGGCCCGTCGTCCGACGCGCGATTGGGAAGGATTAGGCAGCCACGCGGCTGGCGAGCACGCGCCCCTTTGGGAAACCCCAAACGATGGTGCCTCCCACCACAGCCAAAGGGCACTGCGCCGCAGACTGTAGTGCCGAAGTCCTCAAGGGGGGAGGATCTGGCCGTGTGCGGTGCAGGTGCAACAACTGGTGTTCCACAGCGGCCGATGTCGGGTCAGCATCGATCAAGCCGCTGCAACGTTGAACAAAGTCTGATGTTGAAGGTTGGCGGATCGATCATGCTCAGGCTTGGTTTTTACGCCGTAAAAACTGATCGTATTTACGTTTTTACGCATAAGAACTGTTTTTACGTTTTTATGCGTAAAAATGCGTAAAACTACGTAAATACAACGTAAAAACTGCCCGGTGTACATAAGGACAGTACATACAGACTTGCAGAATCCAGAGAGTGGCAGCCAGACGCCTCGAGAGGGGCAGAAAACGAGTTTTTGTCAAACAACATCACCGCCCTTTCCAAGGGCGAGGTGGGCACGGTGTTGTGGGTTCTGAATATGGCAGAGGACTGATCATTGTACCCAACTTTTATCGCGTAATCTGGGTGTCCCAGGGAGCCGTAAAAACGTAAAAGTAGCCGTAAAAATAGGGCATTTTGCAAATTTACGTTTTTGCGCGTGAAAACGTTAAAGTAAAAACGTAAACGTAAACGTAAAAACCAGGCCTGGTCATGCTTACGGACCGGCTTCAGGCCACCCCTGCTCCGACTCGAAATAATGTTACTGCCTGCATCAAATCGGTGACTGCTTGCACCAAATCACGTGAACACTGTAGGACATAGCTATGTCCTAGCCTCAGTTTTAGGGTTAGGTGTAGTTTTAGGGTGAGTTTTAGGTTTAGGCTTAGGTTTAGGGCAGGTTTAGTTTTAGGGTTTAGGGTTTAGGTTTTAGATTAGGTAATTTGGGAGGGAGTTGGTGCAAGCAGTCACCGATTTAGTGCAGAAAGTCACCGATTTGGTGCAACCAGTAATTGTATGCCCTCCGACTCGGAGCGTGCTCACCGAAAAGGTGGGTGGTGGAGAGCGGCATGGGGCGAGGGCGACCGCGCCCTGGCCTCTGTGACCTCCCCATGTCCATCTCGCCCAGGGCTTGTCCTTTGGCAATGAACAATTGAGGAAAGGGCTTGAAGTGACACGAGCGTCCCCAATCTGCGCACAAGAGTCTGCCTTGAAGGCTGCAGTGAACGTGCGCCGATAAGAGCACCTGGACCGCGTTCTGCGCGACCATGCGGCCTCCACACAGCAGCACCCATGGAGTGCACACAACAAAATGAAATGTGCACCGGCGCCCGGGATGGCAGTTATTCGAGTTTCACGAGCTGCTTGGCATGGGCCATGCAACATAGCCACGTTCCGTCTGCGTCGTCGTGACAGCGGTGTGTCCGTATCCTAGTTAATGCGGCACAAACATCCTGCTCCCTTCAAGACCCTCTCGCATCGCCCGACAGGCGCGCATGGCACATAGCATTTTCTATGTTTCTTACATTATGCAGCGACAGAGATTGTTGATCGGCGCTCCGGTGGAACCTTGGCGCACTTTGCAGTATGCCGCGATGGCTGAAAGCAGCTCATGGCCTGGTGCTTTGCCCCGCCACTTTGCTCCGTTCCCCGCGCACGACATCAGCCTTTAAGTCATGAGCTTCATTCTGGCGTTTCTACTGCAAAGTTTTGCTCATTCCAGAGTCACGCCCCGGCAAAAGTTGCATATCCCGGATACACACATTGAGGAAATGGCATCCCCCAGGATATGGAGCCCACATCCGACGTGGTGGGTCGCCGATTGCGGGAAACTCGCCCCGAGGCGAATTCAAGAGATTAGAGGTCTGCGTCGGAATCCGACAAAGGGAGGTGGACAGTAGCAGCAATAGCGTGCTGTAGTTGGCGGCATGTCTGGAAAAAAAGTGTCGATGTGGATCCACCTCAATGGCGCGCGCGCTTTTGGAGGTCAGATCAGAGGCCGAAACAATGATATGCTTACGCAATGTTAAGCTCCCTGCATGCGTCACACGGCTGGAGGCAATATCGACTGTTGGGGGCGCTGAGTGGGAAACGGTTAATGGCGCGTCATCCACATGCATGTCCTTATTCTCCCTGCCCAAACTGACCTCACTTCGACGTTTGAAGTTGTCGAAATGCCACAAGATGGCGAGGCACACTGGCATATTTTGGTCGGTTGAAGACTTTGAAGGTTTAGGATCGCCTGACGTTCAGATATATCACACACCTGGCCACAGTGGATATCGTTTGGCGGCATGTGACAGTGTCTCACATCCCAGAGCCCCTCACCTCAGAGTCTGGCACTCTGAGGGACTCTGGAGAGTGACTGGTGCGGCAGGTTGACTTCCGTAGTGAATTTGGAAGAGTGGGAGTCACAGTCCGTGCTAGTCCAGATTGAGAGCCAGACGTTGCTTCAACAGTTGGATCTATTGGGTTCGGAAGCGTCCAGATGAACTCTGGCTTCAGTGAAGAGATTGAACGGCCCGACGCCATTGAATCAGAGCAGTTTCACCGCCATCCGTGACGATCGTCTGATGCGGCTGGGAAATGCAACAGGCATGGTGCAATTGCGTTTGGCTCAAATGCCGCGGATATGTGGTCGGCTCGAATGGGAATCGCCGCGAAGCTTGGTTCCCTGGATCTTTGTGCTGATGACATCTTGGGCTCGGGTCTGGCACAATTGACACGTTGGGCGAGACTGCAGCACTTGGTTGTGGCTGTCTGTCAAATCAATCATTTGAGTTGGTGAAGGCGGGCAAGCCAGCCGCCCTCCAGTGCACAGATATTCTCTTTCTAGGCTACTTTCAAGGTTCTTTCATACACTTCCTACGTTCTGCAATTTCGTGGTACCCCTGTGCCAGAGTGTCTGATGCATCTCTGCCGCAATGTTGGCCGCCACCCTGGCCGCTCATGCTTGATTGAGGTTTCAGGGAGTGGGCTGCTGAGGACTGCTCCCCTGAGGCCCCAACTGAAGCACATGCATGGTTCGAATGGCGGGATTCTTCTGATTGCGCCAATCTCGACCAAATCAGATACGATATTTGCCCGGTACTAGTGTCCCCACCCTATTAGTATCCAGCCCCCTCTCGGGGAGTCGAAACCACGCTGGCGCCCATGACCCGGTGTTAATATCCACCCCCAACCTCAACGGAAACGAGCTCAAGAGGGTCCGTTGGAGCCGCCCTGAGGAGAGGAAGCCAGTCGGCATGTCCTTGCTTGCACAGCACTCACAACTGCCGCAAACAACTCTACACAGCACTACAGGATGTAGTGCTGATGCGATGCATGTGATGGCTGCAAGATTCACAGCTTGAGAGTCTAGTCTGGTTGATGGGAAAGAGGCTGTTTGCTTGTTGGGCGACGGCAAGCCATGCGTCCATGGCAGAGGGACAGGCCTGGAGTCGTCCACAGACATGCTGGCACGGCCTGTTCCCGTCACGGTTCTTACCATAGTGCACATCTCCGTGGCAGCTGCGCTGGCTCCCGTCAGCGATTGCAAAGTGCATTCCACCATTTCAAATGCACACAGCATGGCCTGTCACCAACATGCATTTCTATGCACTGCATTTTGCGTTATTTCAAGCCGTTTTGGGGCATTTCGCGGCTTAATTTTCAACAATTTATCTACTCCTTGGATCAGGGGGCTAAACCGCACTGGTATCCATGACCCACCACTAGTATCCGCCGCTCATTGTAACTACGGTAAGTCAACTGCAGGGCGACGGCAGGAGCAATTTACCAACACATCCAATTCTGTTTATTCACCCACGGCGTCATCTGATGTGTGAGGCGACCTTTGATTCCACCGCGATTCCTCGGCGAAGGTATTGTTCAGAATTACGACGTTCGTGTAATAGACGAGTATGCCCGGGATGCTGTTGCAGGCATTACTGCAAAATTTCGGAATTTCGGATTTCGTCAGTCTGTGATGACCAGCGCACCAGAGGAGCCCACGTACTTTACGGACGCCCCCTTGGCATCTTTGTCATTTCGTCACCCTGCAGGTTCCCACATCAATTACAACGCAGTGAGTACCTCCACGCCCCCGCCCCCGCCCCCACAAAAAATCATGCCCACTCTCCGGGATCCAAAACGGGCCACACCGCTCCACCGTCAACATCCAACTGATCAACTGGCGAACCCCCGTGCGGCAAACCTCTCTGACCAGGCCCTTGAACCAAGCACTGATGAGGATGGACACTGCGTCCCTGCCAGGTGGCCTATAAAATCTCCAGTTCACCACGGGCAAACCCACCTATCCCAACCACCTCCCATCGGCCCAAGAACACAACCGCTGCCCAGGGTTCCCCTTGGCCGGGGTGGGCTTGCCAGCTTGGGGATAGGCCATCGAGCTTACAACAATCTGTCAGCAGATAGCATCAGATCACGGACGTCTATTCCCGCCTCCACAAATGGCAGTGCCGTGCCATCAGTTTGAAGTGTCTTCAGCACCTGAACAGCAGACCGTTATGGCAGTGGGTCGTTTGTGAACACGGCCAGGCATAGTGATACCGTGGATGAAACGACCCGCGTCGTTTGAAGGCGTGGGCACTGGTTTGCCGATTTCTCTCGACGCGATAGACGACGGAATTTAGGCCATTGGCGTACCGACAAAGGGAAGCGGACAATTGCTACAATGAGGAGCTATTTTGCAATCTTTGTGCACATCTCGCAAGTGTGCACACTTTGAGACTGCAGTATGTGAAGGAAGGACATGCGAGCACGGCGAGGTTAGCCACAGGCGCATCACCCTCAGGAACCTCGGCAGCGTCGCGGCAGCGTGCTGATCAGATGCATGCTAAAACATTTCCAAAGATGCTTTCATGTCGAGGGTTGGCCTGCAAATTACACCCACGGACAGTGCCCAGGTAGCTAGTGTGGGTAGACTGCACTAGACGCCCAACTCAATGAACAAAATCGGGGCTCGATGCAGTCCACCACAAAGCTGCCAGTGCCTGCACAGCATAGAGCCTCAACTTTTGCAACTTTGGCTGCAAACTCACCTGGCAGTTCCATCTGTGCCTCCCAAGCTAAGATGAAGTTGTCACGCTTGCGGCTGTAGTATTCCGCCTGGTTGGCAAGGGACCCCAAAGAATAGCGGTGGTGCGGGCCAGAGGTGCTGGCAGAGCCAGAGGACGAGGAAGACCCCTCATCGCTCTCCCTCAAGGGCGTTATCACCTGCATAAGTCACAGCACCTTCTTTGAGCTTTCCCAGCATCCAACAGGGAAGTCGACTGACGACGCTATCCCCAACCAGCTGAAAATATCGCATTGTACAGGATATTGCCTTTCCAACTGAAGCACGTTTTCTTCTCTGCACCATGAGGTTGATGCAGCAGTTCAAGGCAAAAGATGAAGAGGCCACATGGACCAACAGTGACTGGTGCATGGGAACCAGTCAGGCATTTTTGGGGGGCATGGTTGTTTCATGCACTTTCAACATGATGCTGAGCCTGCTGTTCTTCTTGCCTGTAAGAGCTACAAGGTATGCACAAATAGTGTTCTAAAGGGATTGGAGGTGAGCAAGAATGTCATCCAGAGAATAGTTTTCTGGCAGACAACGCATGCAGCCACAACACACAGTTCACTGTGCTGGGTTGGCCATGAGCTGCATCTGCCCAAGGCAGCAGTTGATTTCAGAACAATAATCAATATGAAATCTACAATACACCTCTTGGCAGCAGGAACAGCACAGTCGCAGTCATTGCTCTGTACAACATCCCAAGTTTAGCAGAGAGTGAACCAATATCCACAAAAAAGTAGCACCCATTCCAGTGTCCATCTACACTGCTGCTGATGTCCTCGGGACCAGTTCAACAATTGGTGAGCACTGGCACATGCCCTGCCAAATTAACAAGCTGTCACAGTCATTCAAAAAGGCAAGGAATCGACTGGGTCAACAGGTCAAATGCTTGGTGGGCTTACTGCCTCGAGCGTCAGATACACTTCCTTGACATGCTCAAGCTCTCCAACACAGAACTCCACCATCTTGGTCAGCCGGCGGCCTTTGTTGAAGAAGCTGTCAAGCAGACACGCCCAACGCGTACGCTCACATGAAAGCAACACCTGCGCAAGATTGCAGTAGCCCTCCGACAATGGCTGCAGCTCATTGGTATGAGCCTTGATGTCCTGCAGGTGCAGCCACAACAACCTTTTACACACATATGCCACTGGCAAACAGCAAAACAACAGCGAGTTTGCTAAGCCCTCCACACCCACTGAATGTTGCCTGATGCCTACCTTCACTGCATACGTCCAAAACAGAACAGGGTGCAATTTGACCACCAAGGGTGTGCGGAGCAAATCGTGGCATTGCACGTTGTTGACAATGTTGCCCAGGAAAGGCCTTCTTTGTCGTCCAGACCAATAGGGTGGAGGTTGCACGAAACCACAGATTTTCTTGCAACTCAAAACACTTTTGAAGCCGATGCATTGCCACGTCAGCATTTTAGCAACCCGCACAACAGCCAATTTGGCAGGTGATTCAGTGAAATCTAGCACTGCCAGAATCCAACACTGCACACCCAGCTCCCTCTTAAGGAGGAATCGTATTGAAGCCAGCCCTGGGGCCAGACGGGCCAGTCTGTTATTCAATCATTACTGCAGGTTTTTCGGTGCATGACTCCCATCAACTCCCTGATTCAGCATCAGCGCCAGTGACGCAACAAAGCCCACGGCATTGGAAACGAAACCACAAGGGTAGATGCCCCATAGTTGTGTGCATGATCAGCACTTTCATGCTGGGGCATGGCGGTGCGATGGAGCCAAAAGCCTGACACATAATGCAGGCAGCTAGTGACCTTCTTGCCCAAATGATGCACATACAGCACTACAGCTTTTTCCTGTGCCAATGCGATTTGAGGCCAGGTGCAGCATTGACCAAAATGCAATGTGACCTATCACTACAGAACAAATGTGTCAGGGCCTGAGGAGGTGATGCAATTAACGGGACTGCAACAGCAGGAAATCTTTGGACTGTGAGTGATGCTCATCCCCACACATCCACTACTCATCCCTTGCATCCATTCCTGTCCTGAGGCCCCTCACAAACTGAGAAACACTGAAAGCACGCCAAAGCAAACCCAAGCCCTGACACATCTGAGGTTCAGGTAGTGGGTGATGCAGTGCCCAGCAAGCCACAAAATGTCAACAACACAATGGATATGAGGGCCTGCAAGCAGCGTGCATCGGTGGTCATCCCCGATGTCATGGCAGTCACCTTCAGAATTCTCACTGCGCGATCCACACTCTGGCCCTGTGCGATTATCTGCTGATAAGCAGCGAATTCTTGATGTGAGAGTTGCCTCACTCCATCAGTTTCAGTGATTGGCAGCCCTCTCAGGCCACGTTCCTTCTCCTGTGGATGCAAAGCGCAAAAACCAGTCTCTGATGCAAGGCAATGCATGTCAAACTGTAGACACACGCCAACAAACAAGTTTGCTGTTCTCTGTCAGCAGGATTTGGGTTGTGCATTCTGCTGTTAGAACAAACGAAGAGAACTGGAGGGCAACTTGGGCATGCTGCAGTTGAGGTGACGATGGATCCGCTGCCATCCTCATTTGGCTAGCCTGCTTCGAGGCCTCCAGCTTTACTTGACACATGCCCGGCGTTGCCATAAGGCACAGCCCACCTCAAGGGATTTCCAAGTGAGGTGTGGAGAGTGTGGTGGTGGGGGCGGCTTCTGTGGAGAGTACAGGGCCTACTTTATCAGATTTAGTGCAGAAGAGCACTACACAAGCACTAGCATTTACCTCTGAATGCTGTTTATGTGGATAAATTCGTGGGCACCACTGCACACTGTCAGGAAAATGCACAAACACGCTGTTCTGAACGCTGCCATCAAAAGTGTCATCATATGTTCTGCTTTTTTCTCTTCCCCACAGGGGGTGTCAATGCGTGAAGGGGTACATATCCCCATCAAGATCCTCATCAACAGCTGCAAAATCATAGAAAGATCGCGGCCCCCTTCTGTGAGCCTGAAGCACCCTGGCGATCACAGGATCTTGTTGCCATGTGAATGCTCACGGTCAACATCAAAAACCAATGTCTCAGGAGCCCCACCTGCAGTGCTCTGCTGACGTGATACCTCTGCCTCCACTCCAGCTGCTGCGTCTGTTCAGCCACTCTGTCCTGCAGCCTTGCCTCCTCCTCCTGCTGCCGCTGCACCCGTGCCTCCACCACCTCAATCCGCTCGTCCAGCAGACCATCCCACTCCAGCCCCCCCTGGTACTCAGCCCAGGGGCCCTGGTACTGGAATTTCGTCCTCATCTCGGTCTCACGCCGCATCCAGTCACGAACAAACTGCTCTTTGGACACCAGGGTGACAGCCACAGCATCATGCTGGACAAGGCAAGGCCACAGACAGGTACCAGTCTTAGATCTAGCAAGGCCAAACAGGTGTGTTGCTGTCTGGGGAGGAATAGGATGCTCAGCGCAGCACAACCAAATGAGGTGGGCAGTCCGCAAGCCACACGCATTGAATTCAGAATGGGCAGCGTGCTTCAACAGAGCGTTCAAGCTGGTCAGAAGTAGCTGATGGGACACCTGGGTTGCACTCAACTATACTTGTAGGAACTAAACGAGCAAAGACACAGTAAGCTTGTCCATCACAAGTTAGTATCTTAATGGTGCGAGCGATGGCAAGGAGTAGGATGGAAGGACATTACTGCAAAGGGAAAGTAGTTGGCAGTATGTTGTGCTGAACTTCAACCCAACTCCTCAAGAGGGTGGAGCAGGATGCGTGCCAAATTGTTGGTACAGCAGGGGTCCCTGTATACCGCCCCCCCTTGACATGGCCAAAAGGGGGCTGCTGTTGGGGGCTGGGGGAATATTGAGTTAAGGTGCAAAAGGTAACCTGGCCGCCGGTGTAGGGAGTAGCCCAAGCTGCCAGCGTAGGTGTACCATGGCCCACGGAGTGGGGAGTACCATTGCCGCTGGTGTAGAGGGTACCCCAGCTGCCAATGTAGCGGGTACCCAGGCTGCCTGTATAGGGGGTACCTTCGCCGCCAGTATACGGGGGTACCTTCGCCGCCAGTATAAGGGGGTACCTTGGCCGCCAGTGTAGGGGTAAGCTACACCCGGCCTACCGGGTCCATACTGGCTCTTGGTGCCAGGCGCATAAAGTACTACAGAAATGGTGACAAACCAAAACGGGGGCGTAATATAGGCACCCCTACTGTAGCCAGACATGTGGCTCGCCACTGCATACCCACAATGCAGAAACAACACAGCCACAGAGATATGCCTGTTTGTCAGCATTACAGTCCATTCAAGCCAAAACTCCATTTCTGTGAAACAGGATTCTTTGGCCTGTGTGCACAACACCAGACTCTTTGAGGGCTGGGGGAGCCCTCTGTGCTATCTTCCTCTATTCTGTGGGACAGTCGCTGGCTTTTGCAAAGTTGTGCACATGACAATAGGTATTCTGATGGAAGAGGCAAGAATTTGAGGCACAAGACTGTGCCAAAGATCCTGCAGAAGCAATCAGACAACCTAGCTGGATACTTGACATCCACAACATCGCCAATCTCTTGTCCTTTCCCAATACATGCACATCAACATAGGTGCTCTGCAGCCGACTCTCAATTGATGGTCGTCCCAGTGTCAAATGGCATACGGCCATAGTCCTGATCGCCAGAAGCCCTGTAAAACACTCACCTGCTTCAGGAACTCGTGGAACTGCCTCTCTGCTTCCTGTCTTGTAGGCACTACCCTGTTCTCTCCACTGCAACGCTCCAGATGGCGGTACCCCCCCGACTGTTTCCAGTCTGCACGGCAGCGCCAGCAGAAGTGGTGGTGGCAACGGGGGCATGTCACATGGTCACAGCCAAAGATTTTCTCACAAAGGCTGAAGCACCTGGGGCAATCCTTGGTGTGGCTACACAACACAGAAACAGGCATGCAGTCTCAGTCCATCACCTTTGTGCTACCTAGTATGCAGTGTGGCCATCACAGTTCATTAAAAAGGTTCTTAGATACGTTTCATTCCAGCAGTAAAACAGCCAAATACACACACCCAATCAACATGCGAAAGACAAGGACCCACCGTGCAATGTACGATGTCTCCTCTGTAGAGTTGCCAGCTTCCTGCACTGTTGTTGCTGCGCTGTCCTGAGAGGCATCTTGGCCCAAAGATCGGTGGCTTGGTGGCCCCTCTGCATCCGATCCTGTCATATCTGCTTCCCTGCCCTCTGGCTTTGACAGTGGGAGGTGCCCCTCCATCTGCGCAGCAGATGGGTCCTGTGGGCCATTGTCCCTGCTTGCTTCGCCCTCCCTGCCCCCTTCCCCCACTACGCTCGGTGCCCCTCCGCCCAACCCCACGTTCTCCATTTCATGTGCTGCATCGCCACCTGCACCACCACCTGTCTGGTCAGCATATCCCCTACCCTCATACGCCCGCCCTAGTAGACATGGTGGTCCAGTTCTATCCACAGCAGGCACAGCATCCACGCCAGAAGATGACCCATCTGACAGCCCCAGTGTGCGCACTGGCACGTTGCGGGCACTGTCCAGTGTCATGCCTGTGGCTGCATCCTGCTCCAAATTCTCCAATGGCATAAGGGCCCCAGAGCTGTGCCCTATGCTCATGTCATCATCCTGACTCAGCTGTGTACACTTGTTCAGATCCATGGCTCGCACATCATCGAGAACCACAGGTGGGTTTCCTGTCATGTCAAGCATCTTCCCCCCAGGGCAGGCTGCAGCCCCAGCTGCGCAATTCCCACCACTCCCCTCCACCCCAGGATGCTGTGCTGGATCTAAAATCGAGCCCGAACCAGTCCCTGAGGTCTGTGCACAACCAGGGTCACTGGCATATAGCTGCCCTTCCGCCCATCTCCCCTCCAATGGCCCTTTGCCACACTGGGCTCCTGCATCACTTCCCTCGTCATCCGATGTGACATCTTCCCCTATCAACGCTCCACTGTCTTTTGACGCCTGGCCATTCTGAGGCAAGAATGCGTCCTTGCCAATGAGCCAAGGGCCTGAGTCCCTTCCCCGGCCAGAGCCAATTGATCCCACCCACTGTGCGATCTTCTTGCGGATCCTAGACCCCTGGGATTCACCCTGGTTCCTAGAACAACGGCGCTGGCCCTCCTCAACATCAGATGCTACCAAGCCCATGTCCCCAACTTGCACAGAACCGCCCACACCGACTCTTTTGGGACCCCTCCTGTCGCCAGTCTTCTGCTGTTTCCCTTGTGGGGAGACATCATGTGAAGTGTGCAGCGACCTGGAAAGTCTCTTTCCAGTAGGACGTGCCTGTGCATCGCCCTCCCTCCCAATGGCGTCTCCCTGCGGTGGCAGAGGCGATCTGTCAAGGCCATCGTCAGAGCCTCCGCGGTAAAACTGCAGTGGAGAATGCTCGCAGTCTTCAATTCTGGCGCCCTTTAGCTGCCGGCTTGATGCTGAGTCTCTACCACTTTTCGAGCCACCGATGCCTTCAGGTTGGCCTCTGCGTCCTGCCACTGCACGCGACCTTTTCGTTCGCATTCCATTGTCACTCTGTTCTGGCCTGGCATTCTGCCACCCCCGTTGTGTATGGACGTGACCTTCCCTGCCCAGAGGCCTCAAAAGGCTCCCACCATCAACATCACCGTTTGGAAAACTGGCATCTGCGAAAACTCCAGTCAACGCGTGCAGATGCAGTCCTGGAAGGTAGGGTTCAGGCCGGTTGGCTCTGTAATGGCGCTGCAACGTTTCCCTGATCCGTACCTCGTTCCTGCTTTTGGGGAGGCTGGCGTCTGGAGAGACAGGCTGGCCTTGCCACAAGGCCCCTGATCCACATTTAGACTTGCTTTTTCGTAGATCACTTGCCCGAGATCCTCCCTCATTATCTCTCACTGCAACCCTCTTGTCTGAGCTGTCTGCCACAGGCCCCTGCAGCTGTCGTTCATCCCCAATCCCATCTCCAGCTGTGGAAACGCAAAGGTCCTGGGGTCCATGCCCAGAATCCTGACCATGGCACTGGTTAGTACATCCATGCGAACTGTGCTGGCAGTTTCCTGCCCTGTCCACCGGAGGGGATCCTTGGGCCCACCACTTTCCAGGATGCCAAACGCCCACTGTACTCTGATCATCCACCACAGCCTGGCGATGTTGCAAGCCATCTACACTGCATAGTTCCCCACCTTCACCCCCTTTCCAGGCCAAACAGATGGGCTTTGGAACTTCCAGGGGGCCCCAAACATCCAGCCTCCCTCCCTGCCGGCCAGCATCGCAGACGCCACTCACCTCTGTTTGATGCACATCCTCCTGGTGGTTGCTGCCCTGCAAGAGTGTACTGCTCCCCAAGCGTCCGCCCTGAGCAAGTTCAGAGCCCTGATCGCCAACAAGTGTGTCACGATGCTCCATGCCACCTCCTTGATGCTGGGCATCCACCTCATCTTCAACTCCCATCACCTCCATCCCCAGGATTTCCTCCTCCTGATCGACCACTGGCACCGCCCTCTCAACAGCATCAACATGCACTTGCCCAATTTCCGCACTGGCAACTTCGGCTCCCAGTAGCTCAGAGCCCTTAGGAGGCACTGCCTGGTTCTCAGCCCCTTCATGCCTGCCTAGTGGCACCACATCCATGTCCATCCCCTCCCCTTCTTCCTCCTCAGCCTGCTGTGGATCAGTCCCAAAGCCACCTGGAACAGCATCCACCATAAATGCCCTGGCAGCTTCCTGGGCTGCATCGAGTTCAATGGTAAGCTCCTGCCCCGCACCAGCATGCCAAGTTTGCACCATTCCTTGTGCCAATCCTCTTCCACCTGCTTCCAGCCCTCTTCCTGGTCTTTGCACCACCTCTTGCACCATGGTTCTGCCAGTACCCCTAACAATACCTCTTCCAGCACCTCTACCGTTGCCTCTTCCGGCCCCTCTCCCAAAGCCTCTTCCAAGCCCTCCACCAAAGCCTCTTCCAGGCCCTCTCCCAAAGCCTCTTCCAGCCCCTATCCCCGCACACCCTCCTCTGATCGGATTCTGATTCCTGTCCCTTTGGGCCCCAAGAACTGGCTGCGCAAAGGGCGGGACAGGTTGCCTGACTCTAGCTGCCTCAGGCTGATTGGCCAGCTCGTTGCGCACCTCCCTGAGCTTCCTGGTGGTGGCATCCAGCCTCTGAAATATTGAAAGAAAAGGTTATGAACACAGTGCTCCAACGATGCATTGGCGATGAGGTAGTGGTATGGCACTTGTGCTATCACAAGGTTTGCCCCAAAGAAAATCTGACTAAGGAAGGGGTCACTCAGAAGTCCTCAGACTTGTGGTTGGCTGTTGATCAGCACAAACTGTAGTTTCATACCCTCCTCTCCAGAAGGATGTTAACATTCTGCGAATTCTCAGTATTCCAGTTTGTTCCACTTTCTGAGCAATGTCAACTGCATTGTGCACAGGTATATGGCCTGATGTCATCCAGATGAAGCGTTGATCTCATCAACTGGTTCCAATACACATGTGCATTCCCTAACAGGTCAAACAAAAAGAACAAGGGTGAAAGCATCCATCCCTTTGATGCTGACATCACAATGCCAAAAGCCAGCAGCAAAGCAGTTGCTGCAAGGAGTTGATCAACTGCTGGTGTCAAATTCAGTCAGTGGGAAACAAGTGGGGATAAGAAGGGGTGTGTCAGTCACACTGTGCAGTTCCACTAGTTCTTGGGATGTAAGGTACCTACTTGCTGCAGGTCTTGTGTATTTTCATACATCTCTTCTTGGAGGCGGAAGTAAGATGCAAAGTCTTCACAAGAAACGGGCCAATGCTCAACACATCCGCAGAGACGACAGAATCGGTGCCCACAAGCACACTGTGTGCAAGAGCCACAACGTCACTGGTGAGGGTATGCCCAAGGACGGAGCAACATGGATCCAAACGTCTCCACATTAAACAGACATTGAGCTACAGGCATTGATCCGGCAACCCCAGTACAAACAAATAAAACATTGTGCACTGCTTCAAGTATAAAGGTTGGGCATTGACACAGCGTGCAAACTTGGGAAGGCAATTGTTCCTGAACCACCCATGGCAAGCCTCTATTTGTAGATTGGCTGTGGAGATATTGAGATGCTAGTGGGATTGGGGCAATCTAATCGAAGCTAACTGCCCAGCAATTGTTGCCAACCATGCACCTCAGTGAGTTCCTTTAGGAGCTGTGAGACGTTCACGACAGGAGGATGCAGGAATCAAGGCCACATCGCTGCATTCCTTGCTTCAGGTACATTCCCATGATATGCTTTTTTCACTATATTGTCGCCACACAGCACAGGCTTTGCCGCTTCAAGCCAATGATCGGCATGTATGCCTGAAGGCCATTCACTTCCCGAATTTGGTTCGTCACCCTGCACAACATAAGTCCATTTCTTGCATTCGGGACTGCACCATTGCTATTGAACCTGCAATCTCTACCACAGTTTCATGGTCATCAGTGTGCTCTGGCACCAAGCATGCCTGAAACACATTCCCTTGGGTAAGTGAGGCTGCCGAACAGGTCGGCAGTGGTGGGAAGGCTGCCATCCAACAATTGTCTGGCTCACCTCAAGTGTCAGGCATGAGCTGGCTCCACCGCCTGCTGACAAGAATCGCACAACGTTTGTGCATCCCTCCCTTGGGCAGTGTCTTTCATTCCTTGCAAGCATGTTCCTTCGCACCTGCAGCATGCCAGCCAACCGAGCCATCAGAAGTCAACCATGAGAAACAGCAGCATGAACAATCATATCCCCACAATCCAAGTTGCAGCATGTTCCAAACAAGCATTTTCACAGTTTGCAGTTGATTTCCTGGTCCATCGACCTTACATTGGTGCAGAAGAGCGATGCCATATTGTGCTTTGGCAAGTCAAGGACCCACTGATGACATTCAGCAGATCGTACAAGAGTCAGTGATCACCACTGGTCAGCAACATCTGCGCCCCTGAAGATACCTGCTTGTAGGTCTTGAACTCTGTGGGGCCAATCAAGTCACACACTTGACATTCTGTCAAGAATCCTGGCGTGTCCTCTTTGTTCGCGATGCACCAGGGGCACGTGATGCTCCCAAGGAATGTTTCCTGAGCCATGCCTGCCATCTGCATTCAAACACAGTCTCTACTCATCTGGGGCATTGTACTTCTATTCAGGTCCATGACTCCCCTACCAGCCACACTTGCAGGATAGGCAGCCCGAGGAGCCTGAGCACATTCTTTGGACAGCACCATCAGTCTTGAATGTGAACTCCACCAGTTTCTCTGGATTTCTTGGTCAATTGATTCGCTTGTTGAAATTGACCAAAATCCCCCATTGCAGTTTTGAAGCTATAAAAGGGTTGCCAACGAGTTGCGGCTAACAGAGAACAACTCTGGGCTACATTCTTGATGGGAATCTGCATCAGGACATGGGAGATGAGCAGGTGTAAAGTGCCTCAAGTGGTGTCAATGTTCCCATTGGTGCATCGCTGGCTGAGTCACCACCACCAAAGACAAGGTGAGAGCCATTTTGGTGGTCCCAACTGCACACTCACCGAGTCCACCTGGTTCTTGGCATACTGGCCTGCGCAGGCCCAGTGCATTGGGTGCCCACAGAGGTGGAACGACAGAGCCTTGTCACTGGTTGGCAGGACACATGATTCCAGGCACACGGGGCAGTCTGTATCTGCAGCTGGCGGGCGGCAGTCACCCCGAAAAGGGCAGTGGAGCTCCAGCACCTTCTGGTGGTCCCAACCCTGCCGGACAAGCAGCTCATGGGCCGTGTCCTCTGCGATGTCGCAAACCTGCATGAAAAAGGAGACAACTGTCAGATGACCGAAAGGCAAAGTTCAACAAAAAGTACACCGGGGCCAATACTTTTTCAGCTATTTGAGAAGTTAGACTGTTTCCCAGGTTGGGAGAGCATATGAAGAAATTACCTACACATGGTGTTACAACAAAAATGTGCATGTCACCGCCTGTGCTATACCCGCAATACATTACCCAGCAGAATGTGTCATGGCCATGTCGCCCATGTGTCACTTAACTGCCCCCACAATCCGACATACAGCTCCATGGAAGCATCGCACAGTACATTGCTCAGGGTGCCTCCCGATAGGCCGCAGCAAAACCACACACAGAAACCGTCCCAACAGGAAACTACCCCACGGCCCCATGAACCCGCAGAGCATATGATAACAAGTCAAAAACTGCCGATGAGTTGTGGGCAGTTGTTGGTGTTGCATCAAGTCATCTGCACCACCAGCGAAAGCAACGGAGGCCCATGCAGCAAAGACATTCCTCCCACTGCGGCCGAATAGGAGACTGAGAATGAGGAAGCGGAGAGCACTGCCCCCCTGAGTATGTGCGGCGTTGTGGTTCGACGTCAATCATAACAGGGACAGGCCCTAGCGCTTCAACACTTGGGAGGAGGCAAGGGTGAACAGATGCACAGTCGCTTGCTGACAAGGCAAACACAGCTGCTGTGATGGGCACTGGGCT
Source organism: Ostreobium quekettii (assembly GCA_905146915.1). Lineage (NCBI taxonomy): Eukaryota > Viridiplantae > Chlorophyta > Ulvophyceae > Bryopsidales > Ostreobiaceae > Ostreobium > Ostreobium quekettii. Next base: position 67,099 of record CAJHUC010001663.1, read on the forward strand.
TCGGCTCAGAGCAGAGGGGCGAGAGCTGCAGTGGCGGGGACGTTGTGAAGAGCGTCAACGGCCGTTCTTAGGACTACTTTGGGGCCGGCCCTCCCATGGGCATCCGTCGCTGGGCGCCGCTGCCAGGCTGACCGGCTCCGCGGCCAAGTTTGAGAACGCCGCGGGCACTGAGGCTTCCGCAGGATGCGAGAGGCCATAAAGTGGCGCAATCACGCCTCCCTTCACTCCCCGGCGCTCACCACGGCCCACCGGGCCCCAAAACGCCTCCCCCAGCGTCGCTCACCCGTTTCGCCCCCATCAGCGAAACAGGCGCCCCCTCCCAATCCCCCGCCGGCGTCCTGCGGCCATCGCGGCATCCCTGAGACGCGCCCACCGTCCGCGACAGATGGATCCGACGGACGCCCTGGAACGGCGTCGAGCTCCCGCACCCGCCGCTGGGGCAATCAACCCCCTCCCTTGGATCCCCCCCTTCGACCCCTCGCCCCGCCGCCGATCGGCCTCTCTCGACGGGGCCCGCGCCCCATCCTGCGATTCCCCACCCCACCCCACCCACCTCCACCCCGCCCCCGACCCAAAGCGACCCAAACAAGCATCCTGCTGCCAATGAACCACACTACCTTTCCCCTGCCCCGACAACTGCACAGCTGCTCCCCGCCGATCGGCGCCGAAATCCTGACCGCCGAAATCATGCCTCTTTGGGCCGCTCACCCGGGCTATGAGGTGGACGTCGCGAAGCCGCGCCCTGTCCAGCTGGTGCGGCGCCAGCGTGTTGGCACGTGGGTTACCGCCCCGCCCACCGCCGCGCCGCCAGCCGCCGGCCTCGCAGTCGCTGTCCTCGAACGGGAAGGGCGCCTCATCCACGTCCGCGCTGGAGTGCAGGTCCTCATCCCCCTCCGAGCTGGAGCAGCCCCCCGCTGCCGCGTCGCCCATCGCCGGCGCGGCGATCCCGAGCGGCGGGGGCGGGGAGGGCGATCGGCGGGGCCGGTGGTGGCGGCCGTCGGGCCGGGGGGCGCGTCCGCGGCGCCGGGCGGAGAGGCTGGGCGGAGGACGCGCCTGCGGGGTCGGCGCGGCCGACCCTTTGTAAAGGCAACACGTCGGCCCAGGGCCCGACACTATCAATTCGCCCGTCTTTGCCCGTTTGCCCATTTTCTGGAACACTTTAGGCAATTTTTACTCAAATTTACAACATTTTTCAAATTTATTTATTTAAACGTATTCATTTATTATCTGTTTTAACTGTTTGCAGTGTTTTTATTTAGTTCGATTTGTGCTTTTTCAAGTAAATTGACACATTCTTTATATGTGTTTTACATTTTTGTGGGAACCCTCCCCGGCTTTCGGCCGGTGTCCGGCCCATTCGTCTAAAGGCAACTTGTCTAACGGACAAGTGGTCTAAGGACATTTGGTCTAAGGACAACTCGTCTAACGAGTGATCCACCCTAAACGCGGCCACGGGTTGGTTGTGTACCAATGACACAAACTTCTTTGTTATGAATACCACTCGTTTCCAAGTCGTTGCGTGTGTTCAAGTGCCCTATGGTGAAGTCAATTGCAACGTTGTCTCTGTCTTTGCGTTAGACGGGTTGTCTTTAGACGAGTTGAAACAACTTGTCTAAGCAGCGCCCATCAAGTGCATTTAACCTACAATTACATTTCATTCCATTTATGGCGGGCTGCAATCCGAACTGGTTCCTGGGCGCATTCCTGGCACGCGCACAGGGGGCGGGACAGCACGGGCGGGTGAGTGCCAGTCCAAGCACATGGCTGTCGGGTGTGGCGCGGTTTGGCGCAGTGTGGGGCGTCGATTGGCAGCTATGGAAAGCGGAGATTCTACAGGGCGCGGAGGTGGATCGACGGGAGAGGTGGCCGGACGTCAGCGCCGATTGGCAGCGATGGAGCCAGCGGATCCTCCAAGGTGCGAAAATAGATCGATGGGAGCGGGTGGCGAAAGGGAGAGTCGACTGGCAGATATGGAGCATGGAGATTCTCCAAGACGCGAAGGTGGATCGAGGGGAGAGGCAACCGAATGGCAGCGCCGATTGGCAGCAAGGGAGCAAGCGGGTCCTCCGAGGCAAGAAGGTGGCTCGACGGGAGAGGCAGGCCAACGCGACCACAGTCCACAATGGGAATTGATTCGCGGACAAAGAGCTGAACCGCAATGCGCAAACAATCGTTTTGGTTTTATTGCCACAAGAACATACTTTTTGTATACATTTAGTATAACATACCTTTTCGGTGCACCAGCTTCAGCTGGAATGCGGATGTGAGTTGGTTCTTGAGTTTAGGGGAATGCACTGAATGGGAAAGGACCCCGGGTCAAGAGCTTGAGCTGGAATGCGGATTCGAGTGAGTTGGTTTTGGGGTTTAGGGGAATGCGCTGAACGGGTGAGGGCCCTTGGGTCACCGGCTTCAGCTGGAATGCGGATGTGAGTGAAGTGGTTATTGGGTTTAGGGGAATGCGGTCAACGGGTGAGGGCCCTCGGGTCACCGGCGTGAGCTGGAATGCGGATGTGAGTTAGTTTTGGGGTTTAGGGGGATGTGTTGAACAGGTGAGTGCCCTCAGGTCACCGGCTGTAGGTGCGATGCGGATATGAGCAAGTCAATTCAGGTCAACGGAATTTTAGACAAGTTGTCCATTAGACGTAATGTCCTTAGACCACTTGTCCGTTAGACGAGTTGTGGCCGGTGTCGGCCTTTGGGCGGCTCAATTGCGCAATGAGCCTTTGGGCTGCGGCGACCCCGTGGGTACGGGAGGCATTCACGACGGCCACGCGCGGGGAAGACACGTCTGTCACTCACGATCCGAACCCATCATTACAAACGAAGCGAGTGGTATTTATAGTGCGATGGTGTGACAGTTCATGAGTTGTTGTCTCCAGAATAACCACTCTGGCCACTTTCACGAGCTGGCCGGGTTCGTGTCCATTTCTCATGCCAAGTTTCTATTACAGCCGCCCAGACCAACTATGATCCATTGCCAACTAGCCCAGCAGCTACCCGCGTACACTACCCACTCCCACTCTCCCTCACTCCCACACTTCCTCAGCTCCTATTCCCGCCGCCATCCCCAACTATGATCCAATCCCAAAGCCGTCCCCGTTCATTCACTACAGCCAATTCCCCTTAACTGGCTCCCCTATCATACGTACAACCCCACTCCCCACAGCACTATCGGTGCAAGTCGCGACGTCCCCGGCGCGAGCAAAAATCGATCATCGGCCACTGCCCCCATTCCACTCGAACGGATCATAGATAGATGCTGCCATTCTTTCCATCGCTCAATGGCAAAATGCTCCCCGGCTCTGATGCACCTTCACCTCCGAACCTTCACCTTCTTGGCCGCCTTGTTGGTGGGCGACCGCTACCCACTCCGTCATCCTTTGGAGCTGCTCCGAATCCAGCTTGACGCTTGATTCCACGCTTTCCGGCCACTGGCGCTCTGGTCTTTGGATCCGCGGTGCACAATTTGACGTGGTGTCCCGCAAAAACCTTCGTGCGTCCTTTTCCCGGCACCTTCACTCCAATCGCTCCTTTGGCGCCTACCCACTTGACGGTGGCAGGTCCAGCCCATCGTGGTGCTAGCTTGTGGGCCCTCTTCTCCACCCAATAAAGCACAGGATCTCCCGGCTGCAGGCTGGTCGTGTCCTTATGCTCCCAAGCACGTGCAACCTCCTGCCGCTGCAACACGTGTTGTTGGCGCAGCTGCTCCAACTTCGCCAATCTCGCAGCATTGTCCCTATCAGTGTTCTCGCCCTCCTCTGGCGGTGATAGCGCTATGTCACACTCAGCCAGCACATTGATTTCCATTGGCCCCCTGGGCAGAACTCCGTACAACAATTCAGCTGGCGATGCATTGCGTCTCCGCGTGCGGCGCGTGTTGATGGCGAAAAGTGTTACGAATAGGATGTGGGTGTGGGGTTCCTGCC
>CAJHUC010001664.1:0-79072 GCA_905146915.1 Ostreobium quekettii
GTCATGAAGCTGGAGCGTCTCAAAAGGAGCACTTTGAAGGTGAAGCTCTGCGGCGCTTCCGTGGCCCCTATTTCTCTGAACAATCGCGAGATAACACGCTTTTCTGGATAGTAGATGTACCCGTTGTGCACATGGGGTTGCGTGTTGTGTGATCTAGTGTGGAGCGACTTATGGGTGTGCAGAAACTGCATGTTTTAGCCATCTTGATGTTGCGCGATTCAATTTATCTTCAAGAAAGTAGCAAGCGCTGCCTCGTCATGCAGAATCGGCAGATACAACATTCAAAGGGCTTTCAGTTTCCGCTCTGTTTCCATAATGCCAGCCAATGTCTAACGCAGTTTGTACCCACTTGCCTGCTGTGGGCAACATGCAGCGAAAATGAACGGATGCATTCTCAATGCAAACTTCCAACTTAACACGGGGTTTACCGCGTCGCAGTTCTTGGACACTCTCGACGAAGATGCCACCGGGATGGATCCCCAAGCCGTATACGAGGCGAAGACGACAATCCGAGAGCTTGTCGAGGACACGACCAATCTGGCTGAAGAGGTGCGGACCACTAGTACAAAACAGGCCCAATATGCGGGTGTTTGAGCATCGTGTACCACGCAACACGATTGAAATCGTGTAAAAATCGTGTTAAATCGTGTGTTGACGCGAATTTGTCGTACGTAAATGGGGCTAAACCGTTTAGTAATGGTTGTGTGCACATGAATTTTACACGTTTTGGCACTGTTTTATACGATTATTACACGGCTCGAAACCGTGTATTTTGGTTGATTTTTTACTTATGTTTTGTAGAAGAGAAGGTGCAAATGAATGCGTGGATCCGCTCGCTGGTCATGCGACAAAGCGCGCTCGCCTGTCACGACTTGTGTTGTCCGTTTCCGGCCGCCGCTTCAGTCGCGCTTGCCAAAATCTGCGGAGAAAACCAGCAGAAGTATACCACATTGACATGAGCTGCAAGATGCACAAGTTGCGTGTTGGGCTGCAGCTTCGACACTATGCGTGTCGTCGCAGAATGAAATCGCCTGACGATTGTTCCTTGATTGACGACTGATGTATCCCTGTTTGTGTTCGGTAGATCATTTCGAGGGACAGGGATGCAGGCGTGTCCCCCGAAGAATACGATGAAGCCGTCACGGAAATCAAATGGGCATTCCAGAACGTGACGGTGAGAGCGCAGAGGCGCCCTTTGAATACAACAGAATGCCATGAAATCGCACAAGTTTCCTGTCCGTCAATGTTATATTGATTAATCGCATTTCCTTGTTGACGGTAGGGATAACTATCAGAACTGTTTCTCGGCACTGTGCTGAAGGACCGTATCTCAGGGGTACCACATTTTGCGATGTCCGTCGTGTTTCGGGTCCTTTTCCGCCATTTTTGGCGCTTTTGGCTCTGCTTTGCAACATTTTCTACCTTTGGTGCCTTCCCATGCCAGAATTTTCCAGTGTGTGCATGACGCAACTCCTTGGGATGTTTGGAGAAGCCTTGTGCAGAATCCTTTCGATCGCGCATTCGAAAATGGAGTATCGACTGGAGATTCTGTCTGTGACTCCGCAGGGTCACTCGGTTCTTTTCCCAAGTTCCCATGGTTCCTCGTGGCAGCACCGTGGTATATTCAAAACTTCTGCATTGCAACGTAACTCTTGGCACTTTTTTTGCTGAGGAAACAATAAAGTAGATAACGCTCCTTTATTCCTAAATGCTATTTTAGTAATTTTTCGCCGAGCAGCATAACAAATTGAAAATAGCGCTATGAAAACATGCGGCTGAAAAGCGTAATGACACAAACTTTTCATACGGAAGGGCTGGATTTACTACGGCACCTCAAATTGGCTAATCCCAGCTCCTCGTATGGCCTCGAAAGACTTGTAACTCAGTCGTTTCGGATTCATTGTATCTGGTGGCGACCTTCCAGCGCTGATGTTAGCCAATCCACGTTTTCGTGTGCTGGAACGAGTTTCCGAGAACCGCTGAACGGCTTTCTTCCATCCAAGGTTTCCGGGTGGTGTAGGCTCATCGTTGCGAACACTGCACCAGTAGCAAATGACATTACCGCGGTGCTGCCTAAGATGCCATAGCATGTGTCAAATAGCTATTTGGCACCAACTGATGCCGTCGCAGCTGCTTTCACGGCATTACAAGCTGCTGTCATGGCATCGCAAACATCATTATGGCATCACCTGTTGTCAAAATGGCATCGCGTGTGGCATCGCAAATCTGGTGTTGTCTGGAGGTGATTAGTAACCCGCCTGTCCGCATCGCAGAGCCTCTTGATGACCGCCCAGGCTGCGGCGAAGGGAAGCGACGGGGGGCAGCATCCGGAGCAGAACGCGGCCCGATCAGAACTCAAGAAAGCGATGGGCAGCATGAAGGTCACAAAGGTGGGCCCAAGGGGTCGCACATGTTATCACGACATGATTACATGAGCATGCAATGGCATTGTTATTGTGTATTCGGACGAATATGGGCACTCCGGTGGTACACTAATGACATAAACTGTGTCGAAACATGGAAAAACATGGCAGAAAGGGATTATCCTCGCAGCGTATGGGCCCAAGCCAGATGTGTTTTTCTGGCCATAACTGAACACAGAACGCAGAACAGCCTTTCGGGTATAATGGGCACAATTCCAGAGCACTATGTGTTGGTTTTTGTGCCGCCGCGACCGAGAGGGCGCTCAAGGCGAAGGAGGCGGCGGGCAAGTCGATGGGGCAGTTGTCTGGTTAATGAGACAAATGGCAATAAATACCGTGAAATTTGCATGAGAGCTTTAAAATTCTGCTTCAAAGCGTCTCTGTAACAATTTGGAACTAGATTTCTAAAACACTCATGCAAATTGCGAGATATTTGCCATTGACCAAATTTATATGATTTTGCATTGCGTGAACGACATGTGGTATGGATGTGGGTGGGACGGCGGCCAGAAAATCCCCGCTGTGTGAGCATTCCGTGTCTTCTTCGCCGCACCACCTGGTCGGAATATGCCCGAAATGCGCGATGCGATTTCACGCAATGCCAGTATAGAAGCAGAGGTAACTCTTAGCACTCAGGTCAGCACTCCAAACGGTGACATGGGCAACTAAATGATAAATTAAATGATCTTAATTGAAGACGCTTTGGCGGAGGGAGCGGCCTGGATCCTTCAGAATGTCACGAACGGTAGCATGTATACCGTAACACAAACAGAAAGAACGTCATCAGCAACACCGACAACGACTGCAACAGCATTGTTTTGGCAGCCAACTACGATAACATCGCCAGCACTGGTGAAACTACGATGGCTGTAAAACTATAGCACACTGTGCGCAAGTACAGCTCACCGAGTGGCGAGCAATTAGCTTACCGGTGGCCAGCGGCTAAAGTGAAAGGATGTGGGGCACAAATGCTGTCTTGTGCGCATACCTGCCCGTCATCGCCTGCAGTGTGCAAATGAGCTGCTTCGTCATGTCGAAGGCCATTTTGAGAATAACGGCGCGCAAGCTTATGCGGAACGGGCTTGTGTGTTTCAGGAGGCCCTGATGCGACTGAAGAACGACCATTACGAGAGCATGAAGCTTCCTCACCTGCAGACCGTGAAGGAGAACTGGCGCGGGAGGTGGGCGCTGGCGCTGGCGTCCAAAATCAATAAGACGGAGCTGGAGGAGAGGGCGTACCTGGGGGACGTGACCAAATGGTGCCACGGGTATGAACCGTCCACAATTAACCGTCCGCGTCAACCGTTCACACCATCCACAATTAATCGTAATGAACCATCCAATTTGCTTCGTAGAAATGGTTCGCATTTGTATCATATTCATGTGGCTTTTGTAAATTTTTGAGTGAGCTTTCAATCGTCCTGTTTTGTTGCTTGCATTGGCCGGGGGCTGCTGTGGCGTCACTGGCAAAGCCTGCCACCATCTGGGTCGCTTAAGCATTGCATTTTTACAGTTGCCTCAGCAGGTTATTGGCCGAACACTCTTGGGCTCAAACCAACACACACTCACTGTCAAAACAATGCGTCCTTTTGTTCATTTCTGGGCCTGTTCAAGTTGCAAATTGCAGTAAAATAAGCAAACTGAATATATGTGTTGAACTGAAATCCCGGGGTTGGGACGTCAGTCATGTGGCAACGTTTGACCAGATGGGAGGCGAGCGGATGAAAGCGCCAATGGCGAGCAGAAAAAAGTGAAAATGAAAAAAAAATGCAAAATGAATGTGAAATAAATGGTGAAAAATGCACCGATGGGGTTCATCAAATGTTCTTGGATGTGCTCATAACCGCCAAGGCCTGCAAGGTGCAGGGGCAGCGGTTCGTCTCGTCGAGGACAATTTTGAAATTTTCTGAAAGAGAAATAAAAATTTTGAACCAAAATCAAAAATTCTGGAAACGTGCGCCGATGGTGCTCCATGAGTCGAGACATCCTCTGGGCGTGCGGCCGAGGACGCGACTTTCGGCGCCAATCCTGTTGGCCATGTGCTTGGCTGTTGCTCCCTATCACTAGGAAAAAAAGGGCCAAATAACACGTGTTCAAATGTGTACAAAGTTTACGGGTTTGTGTTATTTTTGTGTTATTAGCGTGTAAAACTATGATGAAATGTGTTTTATGTGTGTTCGCAAAAGTGTTATTTGGCACTTTTTTTCCTAGTGTATGACGTGTGCAGCACAATGCACTTTTGGACCATAGTTCACGGAATCATGAACGAATTGTTTCGCTGTCTTAGTCGTTGTATTTTATCGTCTGTATGTGTAGTACATACTTGTTGTTTTATTTGTCGTGTTATAATATACTGAATTAATTAATTTTGTTCATGTTGTTGTATTCACGGGCCCTTGAATGGCGTCCCAGGGAGATGGAGCTGCAGAGAGTCTACCGGATGTGCAGCTTTGCCATGTTTTGGATACTGGCGGCCTCCGCTTACGTCACGTTTTCAAGATCGTTCCTGGTGGCCGCCAGGAAGCAGGGCGGAAGCCACGTGCACCGGTGTGCTTCGGCGAACGCGAGCGGATAACGCAGTATATTGAAGGCAGGTTAAGTTAGTACATTGATTGAAGGTGGCGAGGTGGAGTTGTGTGGGCGCAGATTATCAATGGCTGTGGTGCGTTTTGGATGATTTGGGCCCCACTGTTGCAAGGGCGCCACATTTACAATGTACACCAATCGGTGGTGCACGTACTCCAATATGCAATTCCTCCTCGGTACTGCGTGTGCTGCCTTCCAACGGATGGAAGTTTGCGCCAAACACGTGGCTGACATTTTGCCCTGCCGAAGCGCTATTTTATGTCAATAATTAAGTTCAGCTGTTCAACATATTCAAGACTGGCTGTACATTGTGAGAAACGAGAAAAAGTGTGGTAGCGACGGGCGCGTACAGGCTGTCTGTCTGTTTGGACTCCACATGGGACGGCCAGTGCTGGTCGTCACAAGTGACGCCTGGCGACAGGGGCAGCTCTGCTGCCCCCGGGTGAATCTCGGGCCGCCTTCAGAAAGCTCCACCAATGGATTGAACGATTGCATTGCTCCACACGCCCCCCAGCCCCCACACCACCCCGCCAATGTTTCACTTACGTGTACTCAGTCGTTCAGCCAGTTTCCCGTGGTTGCAGGATTTTGGTGTCACACGTACCTATTCGGTGTAACGGTGTGTCCCGCGCCCTGTTTGGACATGTCCAGAATGAATTGTACAATTCAAAAAAGGCACCGAGAGCAGGGGGCAGCCAGAAGTATGCAATGTGCATACTGCTTGTCAACGCATATGTGTCGAGTCGACACATCGATCAACACATATGAAAAAGAAACAGATGCTTTCGCGATTGACTAATTCAAAACAGAGGCGGGCAAAATATCTGTTTGTTTTCCCCTTTTTCCTGCACTCTGTAGCGATCACGTTACTCCCTTTCTTTGCTTGACGAGTTCCTCTTCCCGCCTGACACATACTGGAAGTACATACAGGTCAAGTGTATGCAAAAACACCAATCTCCTCAATGCTGAATCTCGCAATGCCCATGACCGTACCATACAGCTGGCCCGTAGCTTTGCAATGCAGGCCAAATTGCTGACTTCCAGTACTCTGGTACTTCACATTGTCCTCAAAACGGAACTCAACTTCTGAGGGATGCGATGGCAAGAGCAAAATAAGACCTGTGGCGATCTTTGGACATCCTTTAAGTGGGGAGGCCGGCCGTGTTCCGAGAAGGCCCGCCAACAGAACGCAAGCCTTGGCTCCGTTTGAAACTCTCACCTGGGTTCCAAACACTAGTAAAAAAGGACAAAATAACACTTTTGCGAACACACATAAAACACATTTCTTCAAAGTTGTGCACGCTAAGAGCACAAAATAACACAAATCCGTAAACTTTGTACACGTTTGAACACGTGCTGTTTGGCCCTTTTTTTCCTGGTGAAAGGGTCCCTTGAGGACAAGCTTGTCCAACGCACAAATGCAGCGAATGGGTCCAAGCCGCCCCGGACACTGGCGCCCAGCAACATGTCTACCCGCCCCACCCCTGTGCCCACCCACCTGCTCACCTATTCCCCCGGGCATACTATTACTGGCTGCACCAAATCGGTGACTGCTTGCACCAAACCCCTCCAAACTAACTGAAGCCTAACCCTAAACCTACCCCTAAAGCTCACTCTAGAATTAATCTTGACTTCTAGGTTGGGACATAATGTGCACGTGCTGTGGTGCAAGCAGTCACTGATTTGGTGCAGGTGTTATGCTGGTGCAAAAGAAGTGCAACACGGCAGACCGGCCCCTGGGAGGGTGCCCAGTGGCGCAGTCACACGGTCGGCAGCCCTTAGCGTTTGCCGTCGGTGGCTCCGGCACGAACCCCATTGCTCGTTACGTGAAGCGTTTGTACATGCGTTGTTTGTACATGTGGATTACCTAGTGCGTTTTGCATGGAATCTGGCAGGCCAGTCTGTCCAAAGGCCGCCAACTCAACAGAACTTTCCTCCGGCCGCACCAGCTATTCCAGCTTGGCCAATCCCCAAATGCGAACCCTCGACCTTCCCATTACTGTCCTAACTCCACAGCCAATACCTCTTCCCCTCGACTACCCCATTACCAACCTCTATGCCGGCGCCCTGGAACCGTCGGCCCACCGACGTTCCTAGGGTCCCTACCCGGCGGGTACCAATCTCCCGCCATCCTTCCTCTACCGCCTCCACCGCAGCTCCCTCCAACTGCCCCACTAACTACACACCCCCTTCTCACTCGTTCGCGACCATGCCTCACTCCTTTCTCTGTACCGCCCCAACGTCCCATCCCCCCCCAGGCAGTACACATTTCATGTAATATTATTTCGTTCCCCCGCACGCTGATGACCAGCTCATTAGCTTATCGTCAATCACCTGAGTAAACACGCACCCCGCTTCCGCCCATGACCGCGCATCCCTCCGCACACGCCCCAGTCCACGCGGCCGCCCACCCAATTGGGTTGCAACGCCCGGGGCCCTCGACTCTCCAACCCGCCCTCCCTCAACAAACCCACGCGGGCCTCTGCCCCAAGGCCAAGCCGCACACCCGCAGGAGAGACCCTAGCCACCCTCCCCCCTCCTTTCTGGACATCTCCCAACGCCAAACGACGCCCATCCCAAGCTTTTGGCTGTCTCCGATCTGCTGCCACCTCCAGGCTCCCTGTGGGCTGTTCCCACCAGATTCTCCGGTGCTGCTCCTGGGAAGTGAAACACAGATTCTGGACTCTGGACTCCAGATTCTAGACTCCAGCTTTGGCCTCCCCGTGGCGCCAAGATGGGGCAGGAGCTGATCGACGCCAAGGCGGGGACTGGGAATCTGGAGGCGGGGCAGTCCGGCGAATGCCTCCTCTCGCCGCCGCTGCCGCCCGGAATTGAGTTGGAGCTCCCGGCAAAAGCCAAGGGGGCGGGTGGCGGTCATGTGGGTGGGGATGGCGAGGGCGACCCCAAGGGGCGGTGGACTCAGCTGACCGTGCTGATGGCGGGCATGCTGATGGGCATGGCCACGTGGTTCAGCGCCGCCGCGGTGCTGCCGCGGCTGAAGGATGCGTACGGGATCGGGGAGACGACGGGGGCGTTCCTGACGATCGCTGTTCAGGTGGGTTCGGGGCGGGGAGCGGAGGCGCGGGGTGCAGTGGTGGGCCAATGCGCTTGGGGGGCAACAATCGTTGCAAAGTGAAAACAGTCGATGGGAAGGGCGCTCTCTCCTGAGGCGCTTGGCGCGCTGCGTGAAGATGTGATGGGGCCCGTTTTTGTGTGAATTGCGCCGGTGCCTTTGGATGCCGGGGGCTGTTCGGTGCCGGGAGATTCGGTGGCCTGCCTGGCGCTCAGGGCGGCGCTTTTCGTGGAGACCCACAAGAGCGGGGGAAGTGCGGCCGGCGTGTGGGGGGGGTGATGGTTGGGGATGGAATCACGGACTTTTCAATCGGCGAGATGCTGTTTCGCGCACAGCACGGCCCAGGGCGCCATGTGACCCCCCCCTTCCCCACATTTCGGCGAGCGACACTCTCACAGAAGTGGCTTCGGGCCCCAAACGCCGCTTTGCTCCCTTTCTCTCTCGCTCGTGTCGCCGCGCCAACGCCATGCATCTTGACGACTCCCCGCGCTCCCCCTCCACCCACTCGAACTGCGCAGCCTCGCGTTGTGCCGCTGTTTGTCCCTGGCCCCCCATAGCGCCTGAAATACTGGCGGAAGGGGAAGGATTCTGCCTTGTCGCTTTGGAATGCCATCATTTTCCCTCCGCACTCCATTGCCCCCAAATCCCGCCCCTGCCCGCCCACTCCTCACCCCCCTCTTGCCCTTGCCCCTCCCAGCGCAGATCGGCTTCGTCGTGGGCAGCTTCCTGAGCGCGCTGTTCAACCTGCCCGACGTGCTGCCGGTCCGGCTGGTGTTCGCCATGGGCGCCTGCGGCGCGGCGGCCGCCAACGGCGCCCTGTTGCATGACGACCTAGGCTTCGAGGGGGCGGTGGTCTCCAGGGCGCTCACCGGCATGTTCTTGGCGGGTGAGCAGCGGGGCATTGCGGGCCGGATGTCCGTCGTACAAGCCCTACCTATGTTGCCCTGTCGTACAAGTTGGGGTGGCTGCACGCAACCGACGACCTGCCTTCTTTGCAAGTTGCGAATTGCGGCGTGGCAATTGCATCGTTGCGCACAGCTCAACCTTGCTGGCGGTATGGCGGAAGCCAAGACTGCCGTAGTGTGTTCAACCCCTCGGCATAGTGACGAAACGCTTGGCCCTCCTTGATGAGAAAACAGCAGAATAAATAACGCTCTTTTAACAAAATTTTGGCGGAGGAGCCTTAAAACCATAAAAATAACGCTCTAAACAACATGCAGAGCAAAAAGCGTAACGGTGCGGTGTTTGATGCGGAAAGGTTGAATAGACTACGGCATATGTGAAATTCAGGACTGGAGGGCTCCAGGAGGACGCGAGTGGCTTTGCGTGTCAGCCTCCCGGCTGTGCACAATTTGCTGCTGGGAAACTGCATAAGAAAGTGCAATGCAGCTGTGCAACACTTCAATGGGCACAGCTGGCAGTTTATTGCCATTTCGTGGTACATTTTCTATTGGTATAGGAGAACTGATGCTTTGTTGAGCTTTTACAGCATTACCTAAAGCTCGTGCAGGGGCATTCTTGGCCGGTGGGGTGGAGATTGCGTTGGAAAATTGGCGGTGAAGCTGCTAGGTGAAAGTGCGGCTATGAAATCGGCGCACAAGTTTGTGCAGACACCAATTTGAAGATTTGCCAGTGTTTGCTAGAAAATCTGCAAACTCTGGAAATCTACTGAACTTCACTAAATTCCGCCAATCTACTGCATCAACAAAGCTGCTGCAACGATCTTGTAAATTTTTGCAAGACTCTATGATGTCTTTTTCAGGTCTGCATTGCTGCCGCCATTTCTAGCATTTTGTTCAGTTCAAGTGTGTGTGGCTGCTACCGCAATATCTGGGGAAGTCTTGGACGCCACTGCCAACTTTTGTGAGCCACATTTCTCAATTTGTTGTGCGAAGTGTAATATGAACTGCATAAAATTGTGCAGATACATTCACACAAACCAGAATCGTTGCCAGTTGCTTGTAAGTCATGTGCAGTTGTGCTGAGAATGTGCTTCAACACGGCCTAATAGGCAGAAAGACAGCAGTTCGACATGTTTGCTGAGGCAATTGTGGCAATATGGAAGATTTTGCCTACCGCTCCAAATAGAATGCAGCGGGTTTATTCAGAGAATGGACACTCTTTGGTGCAATAGAGTGGTGGCCACCACCTTGTGCTGAACATGGGATAATGAACATGGGGACAGTGCAGGGCTAACTCTTGCTCTGTGCTTGTATCAACAGTTTTGGCTGCCTGTTCTCCTACGCTTGGGGGGCAAGCTGCACTGGCAAAACGGACATAAAGCAACCTGTTGCATCTAAGTTTGTTGTGCCTTTTGTGTACAGGTGTGTACCCCTCGGCGATGAAAGCCAGCTCGACATGGTTCAGACAGGGGCGGGGTTTTGCGATGGGTGTGCTTGTTGGCATGCTCACCTTGGGAAGTGGCATACCCTTTCTGCTCAAGGCGCTGGGAGCCAATGACCACAAGGTTGTGCTGTGGGGAACATCAGCAGCAACAGTGTTTGGGGGCATTTTCGTTGGTGTGCTCTTCAAGAGCGGACCATTGGCCACGAAAAGTGTCAAGTTTGACATCAGAGTGCTGCCACTCATCCTCAAGGACAAGTCCACTCTGCTGGGCATTGGCGGCTATTTTGGGCACATGTGGGAGCTCTACGGTCTTTGGACTTGGTGGGTAGATGCCCAAGTGCTCTTGAAACTGAATCAGAAATCTTCACTTGATGCTGTTTCTCAATTGTGACAAAACACTGGCCCTTGCCCACCCATCGAGTGATATCAGCCACTCTGTACCAGTACCCCAGGTCATTGGCCCCTACTTGTGCATGCTTTCATCCCCCACCTGCGGAATGCTCACAGCTGCCTTTTCTAGAAGAAAATCAACAACGCATACCATGCACACCCTCTCTTATCCAAGAACGCTGTTTTACACTCGTTCAGCACGGTGGGAATTATTAAACTGGACAGTGCTCAGAGGCATTTGAAGTCTTCTGGGATGGTAGCATTTGCACTTTTACTGTGACACAGAATTCCACAGGATTGCCTGCCAAAGCAATCTCCTTTGAGCAATTCTGCCAAGGACACCAATTGGATGTATTGGGCCCACTATAGCTGCTACTATCCGCACCAAGTTGAATACCTTCATCACAGAATGAAAAATCAATGTCCTTGTGCCCAAAAGGCGATGTCAAGCATAGTGGCTTGAAGTGTCTCTTGTGCTCAGACTGCTGAAGCTGCCATGCGCAGAAAGGGCTTCTCCCAAGTACCTTGCTATCCATTTGCCTCCAGTCGCACATGCCTGTGGGCGTGCTGACGTTTTGAAGCAAGAAACATCAATAGCACAGCTCAACAACTCAGCCTCCTGTTGCCTGACATCGCCTGCAATGTGCAAGGATGCTGCTCACCCTCAAAAAGACAGTTCCAGGAAAACAGAATGGGGTTGCCAAATTGTCAGGCTTTTAAAGTAGCTCCCCTTGCAGACAGGCAGACAGATTCGCCCCTCCTGCTTCATTTTGCTCTCCCCACACTCAACTCATTCTCAAACAGAGAAAGTCATGCATCCCGTCATGTGTTGTTAAGATGTGTGCCAATTTTCGCCTTTTCTTCAGGTACAATGACTTTGCAGAGGACCTGCTGGTGAATGTCCACAACAAGGGAACAGAGGAAGATGTCCCCTCGAGCGCTGCCTGGCTGACCACAACTTTGATGGTGGCGGGATTCGCCGGATGTGTTGTGGGAGGTCGTGTGGCAGACAAATGGGGCCGCACAAGATGGGCAGCATTGTGCATGGTGATATCAGGTGTGAAGATTGTGCCAGTAGCCAAATTCTGTTGCAGCTTTACTTTTCATGGAACATGACTTAGGGCTTCTAATTGGTGCTGTAGTGCTTTAGTTGCGATCATGGTGTTTTGGTAGTTTGCATACAATAAACCTGTGATCAAACTGCTAGAGAGTGTTTTTTCAGTTGAACACCACATTGCCAATATTGAACCACGTTCGCATGCACTGGGTGGTGCATCTACAATGATGTAAAGCATGTCACACAGTGGGCACCACGCCTTGTAAAGCAAGGCAGTTCTGGATTTTCTGTTCCGTAGCATAGAAAGTGGTGCAGAGATCCCCGAGTGCAACAGGAACAATGTTCAGTACGTTGTGGGAAGGAGACATGTAGGCCATGTTGTGTGCAAAGTCCAGGTCAGTGCACGTGGCAAAAATGGGACCAAATAGGTGCTCCCCTCCTGAGCATATTTTTGCATTATTGGGTATCCATTGTTATCACATTCATAGTGTTGTCCTTCCATGCTGCAAGAATGTGGAAGGTGTTGAGTGCAGCAGGCCAATTCCCAGTGAAAGGTTATGTCAGGAGTTTTGACGTCCTTCAGATGTGTTGTAGCAGCTCCTGCAGCAGTCTTTCATGCTGCACCTCTGCGCTTTGGCACCCTGTTCCTTTGGCAGAACGAACTGGATGATTTGTTCTCTTGTTGCAACCACTGGTCCCATGGGCAGCGTGTGCGTGCACGCCTGCTCCATGTCGAATGTCTGATCTGCAAATTTGGAACAGATACATTTGCTCCTGGCAAACCTCACAGTAGGGACAGTCTCACTATATAAATACACAATGAAAGCGAAATTCAGGACAATTGACAAGCGTCATGGATGTTGGTGTGGTACATGGGCAGCCCCCACAGGGTACTCACCCAAAGTGTACTGTAACATGTACAGTATGTGTCTTGTGCTGTATTGAAATTTGCATTGTGCCAAATTTTGCACCTAGTTTGTAGTGCATTTGAGTACCAGCTCATCTTTTTGGCCGTGCCCTGCCAGGAACTTGCTCCCTTGCTATCGGCCCCGCAAGACCTCATCTTCCGCTCGTGGTGCTCCTGACCATCATCTGGGGTGCCTTCGTGGTGGCAGACTCGGCTCAGTTTTCAGCCATCGTCTCGGAGGTCTGTTATCAGGACTACATGGGGACGGCACTGACGGTCCAAATCGCCTCGGGGTTTTCGCTCACGATTCTCACCATCTTTCTGATTCCGTATTTGATGGACCAGGGGGTGACGTATCGGTGGGCGCTGTCCATTTTGTCTGTGGGTCCCTTTCTAGGGGTCGTCGCCATGGTCGCTTTGCTGAAGTCTGACGGACACCTGAAGATTGCGGGAGGTAGAGGGTAGAACTGACGTCTTTCGTTGGGCGTCCATCGATTTTGGACGATTCTTGGAGAATAGGCGCCAGCAGATAGTAGATTATGCTGTGTGAATGTGAAGAACGAAAATTTGGAGCAAATAGTGCCGTATTTTATTTAAACCATTATTCATCACTTTAAAAGCGACGCCGCTCTGGAGAAATGTTGAGCAAAAGGACCTCTACAAGAGATCTTGTATTTTGAATGGCAACGCCAGAAACGTTCGACGTGCGCTGGCAGTCCTACGCGTGTCTGTGCGCTTGCGTCTACGTCCCGTCCAGGCCACGCTCGCACAACATTGGGCGTGGATAGCAAGCGCATTGATTGAGGGGGGCGACACGGCGCTATCGCGCAAGATGGGAAGAATAAGCCATTGGCGCTCATTGAGCGTTGCAGCCCAACGCTTTTCCAATATCGGCCCTGCTAACTTTCTTGAATTTAAACAGAAGGATGGTCTGAGTAGTGCACACCATCGCCCGCGACTGGCCGCTCCCATCACCCAAGGTCGGGATTCGGCAATGACAAATGGGAGTGTATTGCAGCGCCCCCCACGACAGCCCCGACTATAACGCCCCCAACGGAGCGCCGAACTGTTAATTTGTCTTTCTTGAGAACGAGCATTGCTTTGCATTCGTACAACTTTGAGGCTTTACATCGCCTGGCACTTGCCAGGTGGCACGAGGCCCACATGGCTTATGATACGACGGGGGAGCCAGCTGGACACTGAAATGTGATCCAGTGCTTCGGAACCAAAAAACATGCGGCCGACCACTCTAGTCCTGCAGGCTTGTCGCCTATCCGATTTGAATGATGGCCTCCAGTGCCCAGGAATGATGCCTCGCACCGAGCGACCTCGTGCACCATGAATAGGGACCTCAAGGTGACTGCGTGCAAGGCAGCGTCCGGTGAGAATGTGGAAGATGCAGTCAGACCTAAGAGGGGAATCGTGCTTCGTTGCATCGCCGCAATCCGACATCGATGTCGCTTGTCCGGCAACGCAAGGAAAGCGCAGGCAGGCTTTGGATTAACAGCTCCGACACGTGAAGCAATGTCCGCGATGAGGAGGAATGAAGTGAAAAGAGGAGATGGGCAAAACATTTTGTCTTGATCGATTGATGAAGAGGGTCAATTTCGGCCGCATTCATTGGGTCTTTTTCTTTCTTCTCTCTCCCCATGTTTTCTCTACATTTTTGTATTTTTCTGTACTTTGAGGTTGGACAGCACCTCTAAGGGTGTGACCTTTGCTTACGCGCAAAAGTGCAGTGCTCGCCAGAGCCAGGTTGGTGGCCCGGAACGGGGCGGGAATTTTTCCGGTACCACAATTCTCTAGAACACGCAGCACGCAGATTTCCACTGAAACACGAAAAGGCGCCATTGGCCTGCCTGGTTCCGATTGGGACATGAAACCTGCTGCGTCCTGAGCGCCGCATGTGCAATTCAATTCCAATATACGTGACTTCCCACTTTGGACGCGCGCTTTTCAGGAAATAGTGGTACAACATAATAATTATGTTACCACACTACATTATAATTATTATAATGCTGTAGTGTGGTATCCCTTGTACGATGCTTTCCCCAAAAGCGTGGCTTCTCCGAGAAGTCTCTTCTCCCGCACCCAGAATCCCCAACCCACGCGTTCAACGAAAGTTACAAGGGGCTGAAAAGCTTGAAACACTGAAAGTCAATCCAGAGCCAAGCAATTGGCTGTAAGCTGTTTCCTGACAGCATGACAAAATATTCTCTCTTCCAGCTGAGCGCTTTTTTCGCTCGAGAAATAGCGTGAGCGGAAGGGTGCTTTGAAAAGTCCAAGTGCTATCTCCAACCAACAGCGTCAAGCTTTCACTCGATTGCGTACTTCACTCGATTGTATTTCCGACTCCTACTGGCTCCACTGTTTCAGCAGTCCAACTGCCGTAACTACAAAAATTCGCCGTACAAATGTGCAGAAAATACCCAAAGCCAAAAAAAAAACAAAAAAAACAGCGGTTTCAGCGACGGGCGGCTGGCGGGCCGGTGACAACCAAATTGGCCCCGGCCAACCCGCGGCCTCCACGTGGAACTCGCGCCAGCCTCCCTCAACCTTCCCCGCAGCCAACCCACCCCGCCCACTATTTGACCTCCCCCGACCCCTCTGCCTCCCCGAGCAGCAAGCCCCCCAGCCCCGGGGCATCGCCGGCAAGATGGACGTCCCCGTGGACCCCGCCCTGTCGGCCAACGTGCACGGCCAGCTGGTGGCCCTCAACGCGCGCCACCGCGCCGTGGAGTCCCTGGTGGGTGACTACCTGGTGTGCCTGCGCACGTGCCAGGACACCGCGGTGCGCAACATGCAGCTGAGGAAGGAGGCGGACGAGCTGAGGGACGAGGTGCTTGAGAAGCAGAGCAGGCTGGAGGCGCTGGCGCGCAGGGCGGCGCGGGCGCAGCAGCTGGAGCGGGTGGAGGCCAGGCTGGAGGAGGTGGGGTTGCATTGGTGTTGGGTGCAGTTCCATCGATTACATACTTGTCGCCACAGAACAAGACAAGCCCTTCACCAAGCTGGCGATGTCGGGCAGTGAATGCAAGCACAATGTATTGTTTCCAGGGCATATGTTTTGGGTGTTGCTTGGAATGGCACTCAAGGGGTTGGACTGCCCTCTTCCTTGCCCCTGGTCGGGTGGCTTGGTAGAGCAGTGGGACATCCCATCCATGGGTACCCGGTTCGATCTCCGGTCGGACATACTCTTTACCATCCGCACCAAAACACTGGGGGCCTGCTGGCTGTGCTGGGACCTCCCTGGTGTCTTTGTCTTGGGATTTTGGTTCTTAGGTCTTGTTTCTTGATTCTTTTTCGTTGGGTCTTTTATCCTGGGGGTCATTTTTCTTGTTCTTTTGTCTTGGGGTCTTTTTGATCCATGTGTAGGTTCATGATTGGGGGTTGTGGAGGGCCCCATCCTGGTGAGAGGGATGCAGACCTTTGGCAACCTTGGATTGGATGGGTGCACTGTCGTTGATCGCACAACATGGGACGGCATCGGCACTGGCAGGTTTTCTGTCTCTGCACAGTGCTGGTGAATTGCCAAACGGGTCCGTGGGGAGTGTGTTTCTGCTGTGATGTGTTCATGGGAACAGAAGCAGTGCATGCACAGCAGCAGCTCCCGGCAAGAGTAGAAAAGCTAGAACAACAACAGATTGATCGAACACAAACACCATGCACAGAAGCGACAAATATGCACGCCGAGTTCCATCCCTTGAAGGGGCAAGGGGAGGGTGTGCGCATATTGTTGTGTCTTGGATTGTGTGCCTGAGGAGGGCAGGGGATGCAGAGTGATGTTTGGCTCTGCTTTGGGACCATGCACTATGAGAGAAGCTGCATTCCTTTGTTCCCAATTGTGCCAAATTCCACTCTGCATCTTATTGGGCCTGGAAGGTTGGTTTGACCTAGCGCTGGGGATTCAATCTGGAGCTAGCCTTGTGCGCATGGGTGATGCACGCTTGATCGCCATATCCAGCTACCCTCCCAGCTTCTTTCAGGATTACAATGCGGCTGACAGGGATCATGTCAAGAATGAGTGCTGTGACATACACCTCTAGTATGGCCATCAAACCTTTAACAGAATGTCAGAATCAACTTGCTTGCTGCCAGGGCTGGATTGGTTGAAGCCTGAGCACCCATCAGTCCTGGAATGTGAGCTTTCTGTTAGTGGACATCGAATGAAGATTTGGGCCCATGTTGTCGTCAATCCATTATTTTCAAGTTGCCGACTCTCCCTGGCCACACTGCCACTGACTGTTCCTTTGTCAACATCGCTACCATGCACGCAAGATGGCCCTGGGTGTTGATGGAAGAAAAACAAACTTTTTGCCAGTGGCATTGCCTGTTCGACAAATCGCAGACACCATTGCATTGTCTTTATCAGGCCACCACTGAGAGGGACGGTCTGCGGCAAAAGGTGTCAGAATTGGAATCCCAGCTGGGTGAGGCAACAGCCTCAAACGAGAACCTCACGTCCCAAAACGAGGAGTACCAAGCACAGGTTGCCACCTGCGAGGAAAACATTGCGCAGCTCAAAGCTGATGCAGAATCGCTATCAGAGCGTCTCAAGCAGCAGGAGGTGTCGACTGCCATCGCTGTGGAAGAGTTGGAGTCCCACAGGGGGAGAGCAGCAGGTTGGGAGAAACAGGTGACAATACTGACAAATCCATGCACAGGGCATGGCAATACAAAGTGCTGCCCAATCAGAATACAGAGACACATGTCAGAATCACATGTCCATGAAAAGGTTGCGTGATTTGTCCTAGAAGCCTCAACACCCATATCCACAAGAAACAACAAAATGCAACAGCTCCCTGCCAACCAAGGACACAATGTCCAATGGGAGTCGAGTGTAAAAATGTCATACAAAGGCCACCCACTTACTGCAGATCCAGGTCTCTGTATGTGTTTCACAACAAGTTTTGTCACGGGGCAGAATTTCTGAAACCCAACACTGGCTGATGGCATGTTTTAAGGCGTGTCAACTTGCATATCTACTTTAGAATCGAGTTGCATTGACTGAGAAACGTACCTGCTCTTGCCTGTTGAAGATATTCGACTTGCGGGGTGTGTGTGTGAGAGCAAGACTTTTTCGAGACTTTGGTATGCACCATGCAGGCAGAGGGCTTGAGATGAAGGTGTCTTTGTGTGGCAAATAGAATATCTGTCAGGCTGGGATACATTCAGGAACAAAAGTCATAGAAAACTCTTGCCTGCCACAGATGCAGTACTGAAACTTGTGTGACAGGTTGAGAAGTTAAGCCGGGAGAATGGGGAGTTGCTGAGGCGGATACAGGAGATGGCTGCAGAGCAGATGAAGAAGCTGCAAGAGGTAATGGATTTGGAAGAGGCGGTGGTGCAGAGGGAGGCCAAGGTGGGCAGGATGGAGCGGCAGGTGACGATCGAGCGGGAATACGAATCGTCCAAGGTAGGGGGCTTTGCACTGGGGCCCCTGGGCAGCCTGTTTCCACCTCAGGTGCGCCACCGGCCGCCTTCCACTGCCAAAGACAAGCACAGGCGGCGCCTGTTCGATGCCGTGGACGCCATCGACAAGGATAGGGGCAACGGGAAGGTGGTGGCGATCCTGACTGATGTGATCAAGGCCCTGAATGACAAGCAGAAACCTGCTGAAGACAGCGACTTTGAGATCGTCGCCTCAGAGGAGGGCCGGCCCCCTGTTGCTGAGCAAGAGGTTGTGGTACCAAGGGCAGCCTTCAGGGGGGCGTCTCACAAGGGGGGATGCACTTCACTGGCCTACTCACCCAACGGAATGTTGCTGGCGACGGGCGGAATGGACAAGGTGGTGTCAACCTGGTACCCCCCAACGAGGCTTCGGCAGAACGACCTCAAGGCGTTTGACTCCGTAATGGATGTGGCTTTCACTTGCAATGGGGAGCATGTCCTTGGAGGGGGTGTGGACAAGTCTGTGCTGGTGTGGCAAGCCTTGTCAGGTGACCTGTTGATCCACACATCAACTTGACACCCAAGGTGCCACTTTATTTTGCGCACAGTTTGGAACTGACTTGCAGATTCGTAGATTGTGTTAGCGTGCAGCACATGGCAACTCCCAATCCTTGTACACAAGAGGCAGTGACAGACTTAGCAGCATCCAACACGTGTGAGACTTGTGCTGGTGTGACTGCCCTTGCATTGCCTCTGTAAACCATCGGACATTGAACCCTCACTTGTTTGAACACTGATCTGGTAGTTATGGTGCTTGCAGTGTGCAGTTTGAAGTAGCTTACATATATGCACAGCTTGTACATATGTCCACCCATAAGCAGCTGCTGGTCCCCTGCCGCTATGTATTGTGTCCTATATCTGTCGACTTTGTGCTTGTGCTGTGTGCTCCATGCTGTTTTAGTAAGCTTGGTTTTGGTTTCCGTACACACGAACTGTCAAATGGGTGACAGCTTTCAGCAGAAAGACAACGATTGAATCAGAAAGACTACAGGATTGATTGGATGCCATTTTTTCACACTGCACTGTCAGCGTTTTGTAGGTGACAGGTACTGGTCTGTTCTGGCAGAAGGAACCACAGAACTGTATGCCTCTCGCTGCACAGAAATGTTGACATGAGCATCTTTGCAACAGAAGATGATACAGAAATGGATATTATTGGCCCTAAATCACATTGAGTCATGGCACCATTCCCTTTGGGAGAAATGGATTCGTTGTGGATGAACAAGTGAACAGTACATCTTTATATTCAGTGTACCAATTAAGAACATAAGAAAACAACACATAAAATACAACAAGACAATGCTGGGCATAAGATCTGGGCATAAGCACTGGTCCTGGTGTGGTGCAATTGCAAGGATTGGTGGCATTGGTAATAAAGTGTTATCACACCATGTATTGAAAAGGGCAACTGCTGTGTGCTCGTTGTGCAGGCAGGCAGAGGCACACACTAAGGGGCCACACGAGGGGTGTGAACTGCGTCGTTTGCTCCCCTGCTGACCCAACTCGTGCCATATCCAGTGGGGAGGACAGAGCCATCATATCATGGGACCTTGCACGTGGCCAGCAGCTAGCCTCCCTGTGTCCCAACAGCCAGGCAAGTGTATCTTCGTTTGATACTGTTTGGTCCAAATGTAAAATTCAAGGTGATGCAAAGCCTCAGAGAATGCTGGTGCAAAGAAGGAATGCTCAATCTCAGGGATGGCAATTGTTGCTGTTGTTCATCATTCGTGATGCAACAGCAACACAGCGTCGCCATCACATGCGAATATGCCAGCAATCTCAGGTTCAAATGTCAGATGCCAGAAATTGAGCCAAACAGGTGCCGTTGTGGCTCCTTTGCTTGTGTCTGGCATATCAACAAGTCACAGTCAGCTACTGTTGGAGAAGATGAAGGGCAGTGGGTTAGCCTTTAAGAATTGTCGGATGAAATGGTGGGGAGCCAGGTGCCCTTGCCTGCCTGTACTCCACTTGGGGTATGGATGTGAACTCCGGTTGACCAGTCCACCACACTGTCTCCTGTGGTCCAGCAGCCCGCTGTTGTCTTTTGACTCTGTAGTTGTTCCATTCATCGTTTGACACCATCAATAGCCCACCTTGAGTGATATGCAGCCTGCTGTATTTTCGAAAGGATTCACTCGATGGTCAATAGCTGTGCATGGAACCGTAACTGAAGTGTGTTCAACAATTCAGGTGTGTGCGGTGTGCTACACCATCAGCCATGACACGATAATGTCTGGCCACATGGACGGCACCATCCGCCTGTGGGACCTTCGGGCCTCCAAGATTGTGCTGGACAAGACCCAGGTGCACAGCAACATGATCGTCTCCTTGCAGCGCCTCGAGTCCGGCAAGGTGCTGTCGGCGGGCAAGGACAACTGCCTCAAGCTGTGGGACTTGTCGCAGTCCAAGGTGCTGGCCGAGTTCTGGGCGAGGGACTTCCAGATCGGCACGATCGGGGCCATGGGCAAGTGCAGGTGCAGCGTGTGCTGCAGCCCGGATGAGCGCTTCATTGTTGCGGGGACCACGGCTGGGACTCTGACGGTGTGGGACACCAAGGAGCCCTCTGCGGCTAAGAAGGTGCAGGTGTTGAGGACGCCCCACCACAGGGAGCCGGTGGTGGGGTGCGCCTGGGGCAGGCAGGGTGACATGGCGTCCTGTGACAAGGCTGGCGTCGTGGTTTTCTGGAGAGACGTTCCCGTCGAATGAGCGGCTGGACTGGGAAGAGGGGGGTGACCGGATGGGCTGTGCTTTGCGAAACAGGATACCCCAGGCACTGAGTAATAAATGGGTTGGATGGGTGCGGAGGCAGATAGCACGCAGGTTGAATTCGAAATATGTTGTGGGATGCAGGTGTGTGTACAGTGATTCTTGTGAGGAGATATGTGGGCTTGTGCATCAAGCATCCCCTCCTGAGCAGAAGCGTTTGGTGTACTTCTCTGTACGTAGAGGCTAGATGTGAGATCATCTTGTGATTCGGGGAGGCGGGTTGCACTTCAGCACCTGTAAACCAGCGTGGGTGGCTTCGTGATGCACCTTTGGTCGACATCTCAATCACTGCGTCTCTCCTTGCACAAACCCCAGGATACAGCATGCGCACGTTTTGCAGCATTGCGCTCTGTGGCTGCGCATTCCTCTTGAATACAACAACCACACAAGTGTGCCCATTCGTGGATGTGCTTGTCCATGCGTGGCACCCATATCCCGAATATGCAACTTTCATCGGAGAGAGGTCGCGAAGGTTGAGTTGTTTGGACACGATATTTTGCACTACGTCCTGTTGTCCATTCTCTTGCATCCTCGACGGCAGCCCTGCTCAATGGCGTATTGATGATCCAACTTGTCCTAAGATGGAGTTCGTCAACACATTAATACACCTGATTGATTCGAACTTCTTAAAGATGCTGACGACACCGAAGAAGGGTGAAATCCTAATTGACACAAACGTGCCTGCCAGTCCACAATAATATACAGAGGGGAATCAAGACCACATTTCAAGGGTCGTTCTAGTGCTTAAGACCTTTTTGATTGCTTCCCATCCATTTCCTTCCAAATGCGGTGCACATGTCCAAACATTAACGCTCCCTTGAGGCAGAAGTTCTCAACCCAAAATGGAGCACAGAACATGCAACACACTGACTTGATACATCGCAGACACTGAGGCTGCCAGTGCCCATATGCTCACCAGTACACCGTCGCAACTAAGTCCTAAACACGCGTAAGCAAATCTTCAGATGTTGAGCAGCATCTCCGCACCCGCAGCATGCAAAGTTCCTGGTTCCGGCCATTATTCACGTACGGCGAGTCACTTGGCAACCGTCTTGAGACACAACCCCGTGTCTCCTTATTCGTCTGAATCGCCAACAATCTATGTCGAATTATCTCCACGATTCCCGTAGTCGCCATACTTGATCATCATACCCAAAAGGCGTGAAAGCTATTCTAAAATACACCAGGACTCACCCGCCTGGAAGCAGACAGAACTTCGTGCCTTCGTCGCAGGAGCCCGTGGTTGGACCATCCATTGCCGCAATTTATTCTCTAAGTGAGCTCCGCACACACAACGGTGCGCGCTTTTTATACTGGATGACTTCAGAACACAAGCATCAGCAGCACCCACTGCCTTCGACTTCCAACACTACAGCACCAAATTGAATTTGATGCACGCTAAACCCGTGCTCTTCTGTCCAGCAACCACCAAGAATCTTAAGGCTGGGATGGCACTAAGCAAGCAAGAACAAATTACCCCCAACGTCTTAGCTCGTGCATTCGTCCCTTTGTTCCTCTGCCACAAAACTAATAGCATTTATTGGGAAACATGCTATTGTACACTTGCTACAAGAGCAGGCTACTTCCCCGACGTTACCCGGCTTGGCCTCCATTAGAGAGATCTCAAGGGGATTCTCAAAAAAATTTGTACCCATTTCCGGTCCACGAAGCCTCCCTATTGCACGCAGAGATTCAGGTGGGTCAACCCAATTGAAGCGATTCTGTTGCCCCGTACAATAGTACATCGATCGATTCCTTTCGCGTTCCAACTTACCAGCAACTGGCCATTTGTCATGACAACAACATCACACATTAGTACTTTACGATAACGCCTTCATGGATTCAATGCATTACTATGGGTTTCTTCTTCGCGGATTCAGTTGCGTTCCCAGCGTTACAGTGCCCTTCGCCGGTCGCTTTCTAGAAATCGCGAATTCCCTCTCGGCCACCGTTATTGTCATGGCACACGGGCACCACGCGCACAGCACCATCCCCGCAGCGCTGCCCTCATTACCTCATTGGTACCAACACCCGATCCCCAACTCGACGAACGCAACCACAGGATGAGCTCCAGCACCACATTGACGCGCAGGATTTCCACTGGCGTGGACGTGGTCTTCCGCTTTAGGGTTGGGGCGGATGTTCAGCGCCAAAGACTGTCAAGAAGCGCTCAGCCATTGCTTGCAGGTCGTCCGGTTGCATGTCCCTTTCCGTGAGCCTCACGCCGCAGACGCCTATCTCCACGCCGTGCTCCAGATTCGCCTTCAGCAAGAAGGACGTCGTCTCCCAGCACCTGTTTTGAATGAGGTACCTATGGGAAAACAACAGAAAGTCTATTTTCCACGAAAACACTCAGTTCGCCGATAGAGTTTTCAAAAAATTTTCTTACCTGTTCTTGATGTGATCAAACCATTGATACGATACCACTGGTACGGTTCCATTGGCACGATAACTCTATGGTTGCTCTATGCGCGGTCGTGTGGCGGCATTGCCCTCGAAAAGCTTGTACGCAATGAGAAGAATTTCAATGTTCTCAGTATAATATTATCCGAATGCCATCAACATTTCACCCACATTGTGGTGGTTTATGACACGAGTTTCCTGCTTGCTTCATGGAATGTACTTGCATCAACTTTTGCAGCGCAGTGATGAT
This sequence comes from Ostreobium quekettii, assembly GCA_905146915.1. NCBI lineage: Eukaryota > Viridiplantae > Chlorophyta > Ulvophyceae > Bryopsidales > Ostreobiaceae > Ostreobium > Ostreobium quekettii. The sequence goes on from CAJHUC010001664.1 coordinate 23,650, forward strand.
TCCTGCCAGAAATATTGAAACGAACAGGTATTCCCGCTGCTGCATGCTGTATGCCTTTCGGTTATGCTTGAAACACCATTATCACTGCTTAAGCAGATGTGAAGCAATTTGGCAACAAGGCATTGGGAGGGATTCAGTGCCAACTTTTCAACTGGTATCAAATTGCACCATCAGCGCGTGCAATGCCCACTTAGAAAACCATCCTGGAAGAAGACACCCCCACCACTAGAGTGAATGTACCTGACCACGCGATGCAGCGTTTCCCTCGCAGGCGGGGGCAGCTCCCCGGCCTGATGGTCCCACAACTGGAACAAGAAGGTCCGCAGGTCCTTTGCCAGCATCTGGAAATTTTTCTTCCAAACGGCATGCCGGACTGCCCTCTCCATGCTGGCTGCATCCATCGCTGCCAGCTGCGTTTTTTTGCCAAAGAACAAATCCATTTAGAACATATTCCAAAGCACTAAAGTGTTCTCACTAAGCTGATAGTATGGCCGAATAAAATCACCAGCAGATGAAAAAAATCGACTTCGTGTTGGCTGCCGCGGCTGGGCTGTGTCCATGACTTCGATTCATCACTCGTTTCTGCTTGAAGGGAGCCTGTTCCAGCCCGGCACGCACACTAGCTGGTGCATTGGCTAAAGGCAAGCTTATTGGTTTCAATCTTCTCATCAACATCCCCACTCGCAATGCTCGTAACCCTCGTGCTACATTTGTCTCTAGGTTCGCTAGACACACCTAAACTACTGCATCCCCAGTTCTTTAATCTTCACGTAGTCCCCAACCCCAACCAGATCTCTAAGATTTGGGTGATAGTGTACAAAACGCGGTAATTGGAGCTTTGGGGTACTCTTAAATCAGGGAGACTATCCGCCAACAGAGAAACTGGTCAGTGCATACTGAGCATTGTCGGTCTTGGAAGTCTTCACAGGAATAAAACAGATCCCTTGGCTCACGCTCAGCCGCCACCAATGGAATCCGCAATATTGGACCAGAGGTCCCAAACTGCCAAGGAACAGGCGGCGAGAAACGCATTTGCCCACCGGTACAACCCAGAGAGCCTGGCGCATCGAAGGCGCCCACCCACGGTGAGTGACACACCGAGCTCTAATTAGAATCTGACTGAGCAATCCCTGATCACATGTTTGCCCAGAGCTTCATCATTTACCAAAAGCGCACTCACAAATTGTTACAGATACAGCTTTTGTTCCTTCTGCACAAGCATGCCTTTGCTTGCTCTGGATTGACTCCAGCTACGTATTTTATTGATTTAAATAAAACGATGTTGAAAGCAATATGCTATGAGGGGCAGAGATCATGTCATTTGGGGTTCGTTACACCAGTCAGCGGGTCCACATTTCTGCCATTACGTAAATGAAGAAGAGCAAAAGATATGAAGCAAACGTCTGTGCACGGAATGGCTCCCGATATCCCCAACGGGCGTACTTGATGGACGCATGAGTATTTTGGACAATTTGAGGGATTACATGCGAGCTTGTGCGAAAGGCATCTCCTGGGCTTCATGATTTCTTGCGCTTCCTATCTTTAGACCTGTCTTAAAATTTAACAATGCTCCAAACTCTCTAAGCGGCACCACCCATCCTGAAGCATCGCTGGAGTGCGCACACAGCGCGCACATCCAGAATGGAGACCGCCCTCGCAATGAGTGGGCAACGCCATCTCGATGAGGGCATCAAAATGCGCATCTACTGTCAAGCACCTCTAGATCTTCGGTGCGCGTACTCTGGTTAAAGCACCGCTGTATCCCTGTTTTCGACGCATATCCACGCCGGGCCAAAACGCAAGGATGCGTCATGTACGTGCGTGGGCGACGTCTGATCGTTCTTTCAAAAGGGCAGTAAGCATTCTGCACTTGACCAACCCCACAAAGCACCGCCGCAAGCTCACCTGATCGGTAGGGATCTCCAAGAAAGTCGACTGAAATTCTGCATCTTTTCCCTGCACGTGATCCGCCGCTGAATGGAGGAGTCCGCACATCTCTCCGCACGCCTGTCTGGGAAGGGCCAGCAACACACCTTGTGGCCCAAAATCGGAGCCATCCTGCGTGCTGATGCAGATTTCGATGACGGCCGGCGTCGCCGCCTCTATCCGACACCTGTAAGGGGATAATTAACGCCATTTACCGCGGATAAGGTGCAGCAGATGCCATCCATGCTCTGGGCATCTGTTGAATATTTCCCTTTGGCGGACATGGCAAATGGCTGGGCGAGCAGATGCGCAGTCCTGAGCAACACCCAAGGCTGGCAATAGTGGCGGCACTTGCGCCCGATTCAAGGCCTTCTTTCAGCCAGCCCCTCCGCCAATAAAGGAGAGTATATGGCGCGAGTCGTTCACACTACCCGTACGCTTCATATCACTAACACCCTTGCAGAAAATGGCGCCAAAGATTGTTGCAAAATCCTGAGCCTTGCACCAATTTCTCAAAACAGGGTTCACTCCATCAGAATACTGCTCGAGCCGCAGTGGCATGCATGTCGGCGCTGTGAAACCCGCATGGGAATGCAGGACCAGAAATAACGACCCCTTTCTTCCGGCACGCGGTCCGTGGCGAGCGTTTCAAGCGGAGCCCTTCCTGGCCGTCCCACCAGTGCGAGCGGTATACAAAGTGAACCGCAACACCAACCTGCCCGCAAACTGGAAGTACATATATGGCTCCTAACCAGGCTTGCTATTTACGTTTATGGCTGCATTTTAAGTTTGCTTTTATAGGCAAAAAAGCATAAATAGAGAAACGGCCATTTATGCGCATGTTTCCGGCTGGTGTGGCGATTCTGCAACTGCACAAGAGCGCATCGCTGCCTGGCGTTGTGCCGGGATCATTTATGGGCTATGCCCTTCTGTGTGGTGCAGCAGCAAGCGAACTTAGAGCTTTTGTACAATACGCATGTTATTCCTTATGTGCGGAATAACAGGTACGTTATAATGCAATGGAACATTGATACGTTGTAAATCACAATCGTGTGCAATGTGTGCGTGTGCAAAGACGCAAGAGGCATGGAAGCACGATTGGAGCAACTCATTTCCTCCACTGGTCATGTAAGGCATGCACTTGTTTTTATTTCCGTCTGTGGATGGCTGGGTGATCACCCAGACATCACACAGTTCATGACCTTTTTTTCTTGGGGGCTTCTGTACTGTGTTCGCGTCCAGCGGTGTGAGCCCCTAGGGTAATTAGGAACGCGTAACAGGGCCAATCCTTAAACTTGACAGTGGCGGTTAGCCTCTTCATGCCCTCGATGTGGCCCTTCGGGTGCACACGGATTGCCTGTGGGCTCTCGTCCCTGGACCACGACCGTGATTAATGCACGGTCTCCAGGCAACCAGCCATTTGTCACGCTCGCCAGCGCGGAACCATTCAGGACCCCCTGGGCGGACAGGCGGCGAGGGCCGCGATGCGAATACTTTTGACAAGTCAGTCGACCCCGCTGCCTCACACGAAGCCCCTCACGCCAGCCACCTACCCTCTGTACATCAGGTACAAAAGCGCACGCGTACGTCCCGCATGTACACGCGCGGGGGGGATATGGATAGCTTATCCCACAAAAAGACCGTTGCGTGACACACCCGGGGCGTGTCTGCCGCCCGCGCCCCCCGACATTGCCTCCCCTCGCGGCCACGTGTCCCGCCCAGCGGCCTCCTGGCACTAGCTGCTTGACTCGCGACATGGAGGAATCAAGGTCTCGCCCCTTGCAGTCATGACCAAACCCGTGGCCCACCTGCCGCCACGGCGCCAGCCTGCCACGATCGCATTGTAGCAGAAGCGGCGGAACGGTGCGACACGTTTCACGCCGTTAACCCACCGGTATGGCCCCTGCTGGCTCTCCCCACGGGCCCGCTTTAAAAGGGTGACCCAACCCGTTTGGCGCCCTCACTCGCCTCACGAGGGTCTCGGTTGGCGCCGCGGGGACATTCCGGAAGGTCGGCCTGCCGTTGATCAGCACGGCGACGCACAATTGGGGATCGACGGGAAGTGGGCGAGACAGGTGCACCTCCACCAAGCTGCCGACGCCGATGACAATCGCGGGTGGCTCGACCAAGGCGACCTCTGGGAAGCGAGGAAGCGCGCCGTCCGCCATCTGTGAAAGTGCGACCGCGGCCCGTCAGTCACTCCGGTCGCCGAGGGCCCCAGGGCGGGCTGCGCGCGTCCCGAGAGGTGGCGTCTGGGCTGATCGCGAGGGCGGCGTGCGCAGGGCGGGCGTTCATGGCGGCGCCAATGACCTCGCGGCGCTGTAGAAGGGCAGTTTAACATATCCTTGGGATCGTTTCTCGGATCGCTGGCAGAACTGCGGGCATGGGCAGCTCTGGTTGGCGGGCGCAAGGAGAGGACGGGCCGCGACCGGGCCGCGCTGATCGCAGCTGGGGTGGCGGGACAGGCGGGCGCAGCACGTTCCCACCCCGACGCCTAGACACTGGACGCTCGGCCTTTCGGTTCGTGAAGGCAACGGATCAGGTCGGGGGGTTCCAAAGCAAGGCGGTGCGCGCCCACGCGACCGCCGTTTCTTCCAACCGTCAAGGGGGCGGCCGCTGGCCCTTCCTTGCGCCCTGAGAAGTCGCCTCCAAGCCGGCACCCATGGGTCATGGCCTCGCATGCCCTCAGTTCAATCCGGACCCAACCCCGCCGCGCGTATCCATTCCACAGTACCTTGGGGGGCACATGCCAGGACCCAGCCCAGGATGGCGACAGCGGCAACTCGCCTCTTCGTTGGCGGCCTCGCCCGTCAGACAGTCTTCGCGCGCCGCACGACTTGTGTGCCGCGCGCCTTTTGTGCCCCCTGCGGTTGTGGTCCCCACACCAACCCTCCTCCCACCCGCCTCCGCAATTTGTGACTGGACGCGCGGCCGACGAGGACAGCAGCAACGACCAACAGATAATGAAAGGTGACAAACACAGGGCAAAGTATCAAACGGATGGGCTCTTTCTGCTCTCCAAAGGGGCACAGCGCCGCCATGCTTCCTCGCCATCCGGATGGAGCCTTGTTTCCTATGTAGGAAACCTGTGCGGGATCGCTCGCCGCCGTTGACAGCGAAGAAAAGTGCCGATCCATGCCCATCACTGTGTGAGTGTGGTCACCACGGAACTAAGCTGCAAGCACGAAGGTGGTGTCGGGGAATCCAACAGGCATCAGAACTTGAGCGACGATTGGTGAGAGCGTCCTGGTGATCGTCCATGTCGGGCACCCCTTGCTTATCTCTTCAGCGGCCTAGCGAAAATGAGCTGTGCTATGCGTCAAATGTGCTCAAGAGATCCAAGTCAACTGTGATACAGCAAATTGCAGCCAACATGCATCCACACTATAATGAAATCCAAATTTTTTTGCATACATATGAATGCGCCACTGGCTTGGCAAGCGAGTAAATATCATTGATAACACTCAGGATCCCTCGCACATTTTCCTGGCTGGAAATTTGCCATACTGTTTGCACTTAAGCATATCATCAGCATAAACTTCCGATCTACATGCCTCAGCCCACATTCCTCATCGTTTCAACGTCTTGGTTTTTGCATTTACTCAACGTCGTCCAGAACTTTCACAGCCTCTTCGCATCATCACAGATGCCCATATCTTTCAACGTGCACCCATTTGTGAATGCTACTAAATCTCCTCATCCTCATCGCTGGATTCCCCCAAGAACCCCTTCCCATCACCAGTTCTCGTCGTGTTCAATCTTGCAGCACTTCAGGGGGGTTGTCCTTGGGAAATTTCGCATAACCGTCGGATGAACAACCCTGACAAGGGGGGGTCTGCAACAGACACGGTCGGTGACGCCATCGTCTCAGTTATTGCCCAGCCGTTGTCCTCTTCAGCCAAATTTGAAGCGCAATCTGTGGGAAAATCTTGTATTACAGCGAACCAGAATGCCGCCCCAGCAAAATACACGTAAGGAAAGCCATCCTTCGCAAAATTTTTTGCCAGTCCCGAACAACTCTTGCCCCCAGGGCAGGTGCCTGATGCCTTCCGTATCAAAAACCGACATCCCAAGGTAAACCAAAACCCAGTCGCGCATAGTCATGGGCCCCCCCCTCTTTAGGTTATTACAGGAGTGAGCTGGGTTGTGGCTCTCGAAGAGGATCCTCCGGCAGGCCAGTATCCTCCAATAGTTTCATTCTCGCAAGCCCCTACGAGGTCCCAACCATCATCCACATCTGGGATAAGACGACCACAATTATGCTGCGCAAGCCAATGGCATAGATGCGCCCTGCAGTATTTTCTTCATCTAGAAGTGCATCATTTGTTTTCCGTCATGGCAACAAAGAAAGCTATTGCGGTGAACCCCAAATCTGATAACAAATCTTCCAATGCCAAGATGTGGGCAGCGAAACTTCCTCGAACTCTTTAACTGAAAAGCCATTTCTCCTGGGCGAGCAGAAGTTGAACCGCATGTGAATAAAAATGAACAAGGAAAGTACGATGGTGAATCCAATTATCTCAAAACTCAACATCAATGGGGGTCCTTTGATGACACTGCAATCATATCTCTCCAATCTCGTCCCTTTTTCAATGGAATTCACAACCCCATTCATCTGAACAGCACTTCCTGGCTCTCTGTGTGGAAAACCTTCTGAATATCTGAATGATGGCAAGTTGCCGTTGGCTCCAAAGATTGCTGTTTGCGAATCATTGCAAGGTTGGGTAGCGACAGCCGTTGCAAATTACAGCTGTAATTAATGTCGAATGAGCCATCAATTGTCACAAGATTACCAAATCCATCAATGGTCACCAAGGCCAGATTGAGGTATACTGTGAAAGGCCACAAATGTAGCCATAGCACTCCCAAGCTGTAACTGTTCCAAGACACGAAAATCCACTTATGCTTTCAAGATTCAAATTTCCCTCTATTTGGACAGCACCAACTTGAAGGGGAAGTTCGAATCCATCGATTATCCGTAATACTTTTTTCCAGATCCGCAGCATTCCTCCAACTATTCTCAGATGTTCAGGATTTCCAATTTGCCCTCCACTTCTGTGAGGCTGTTGAGACCTCCGATGCTGGCAAGGGCAGCATATTGTGCAACGCGAAATTATCTCCCAATGGTTCAAAGGTTGCTAAATGGGGCCAGCGTCGTGCTGTGAGCTCCCTTTAATGACCAGGTCGCCAGTCAGCTTCAACAAGGCTCCATCCGGCGGATCTAAAGATTCCAGATGAAGGCCAGACAAATGCAAAGATTCCCAAACCCCATTGTGTTCCTTTGGCATGGCTGACACGTTGGCCAGAGAGACCAGCTCTATCCCACTTTCACGAAGGCAGCGGGACGTTCATGTGCCACTATCATATTTTGGTAGGTCGCCTCCCTGCTGATTCAAGCACATGCAGGCAGAGTTAAACGCTTGTCCGCACGTTTGCCTTCGGCCAACACGGCAGCAAGGAGCAACGAAACAAACCCCAGGAGAGCCTTCGAAAAGAATGCCATGCTGTTGAATGTTGAGCTGCAGCGGAGCGCTGGTGGCCAGTGACTGCCGCTGGGAATGACCTGGAAGGCACACCAGCAGAAGCACAGTGAGCAGACAAACCCGTTTGACCCCAATATCACAGCGGAGCAGCAACGGCAGACTCGACGCGCGTTCGAGCGAGTCGACCGGCCGCCAACTTCGCTTCCGCACTCGGGACCCGTTCAGTTGCCCCTCGCCTGCCGCCTCAGCGGAAGATCACAGATCCGGCAAGATCTGATCTCAGATCTAATCCGATCAAGATCCGCCGCCCCTCCACCCCCCCCCACCCCAGGGGTGCCGTGACACATCAGCGCGTGCGCCTTGGACCTTGATGCGGCGGGATGAGAGAGCGAGTTTCGATTGAGGAAAACGCCATCCACGGTGACGCGTTCCACACGGTTGGTTGTGTACCGGGCGAGCTACGGCGCCTGCGGCACACAGCACCAGCATGTCGTTCCATGCACGCGTCCCGGAAGGAGGATGGAACAAGCACGACAGCATTCAATGATGAGCAGCCACGGTTTCTGGCGCCGGCCATACCCTAGGACTTCCTTTAGGTGGCGCCGGTGCAAGCCTCTGTTCACGGCGCTTTCGGGCGCGGAGGGCGAATAAGAGGTTCTTCGCGAAAACCGCCCCAGAAGTCGCAGGCAGAAGATGGACATGTCCACCTTCGTTGTAGAAACGGTGCCGTGCGGGGCGCGGCCACGTCCACAAAACTAGGCCGTCCATCCAAACCGTGGTCCCCCGCCCCCCACCCCCCACCCCACCCACTCCCCGGGTTCAAACACCGTCCTGTGGACAAGGGCTGCATCCCTCAGGCGCGGACCCGAATAACATGCACTTCGCGGAAACCACCCCTTGGCAGGCACAAGATGGCCATGTCCACCTTCGTTGTGGAAAAGGTTCGGTGTGGCGCGCGGTCACGTCCGGAAACGGGGCCTCCATCAAACCCGTACGCGTGCTGCGCCACCCCCCACCCCACCCTCCTTTTCGTCGAACATGATCCCGAGGGCAGAGGCTCCAGCGCTGCTGCTTGGAAGCATCACGTACCACGACCGGTCGCTCGGCAATTGCAAGAAGCCAATTCGCGGAGTCAGTCGCTGCCAGCGCACCACCGGACGAGGCAGCCCACGGGGATCACTCCCGCCCAAAAGCTTTGCAGCGTTCCTGAAGGGGTTCCAGGCACTGGGCAATGCGCAGCAGCAGGGCGCAGAATGCGTGGCGAGACAAACTGGCGTTGGGTTGCAGGTTTTGTCTTCAATCTCGGGCGGCCTCAACCCAGTCCTGGTTCTCGGTGGACGTTTCCAGATACTCAGGCAGTACAGGTCTCGAGAATTCCCTTCGAGCTCACTCCGGGGCTTTGGAGCGAGTCAGACACCAACGAATGCACACTTGGGTTGGGTCGCTGGCACGTCATCTTACCGTGGCGTAGCGGCTGGCGAAAGCGGCAGCCATGCAGCAGTCATGCCCAAATCTGCGACCCAATGGGTCACATCACTCGCGGGGCTATCGGCCCCGGCGATGGAAACCCATGCATGATGTGAGTGTTCAGTGCTTCAGGGCAGGCACATCTGGCCGCGTGCTATATCCTGGACACGGAACGTGGCCATACATGCGGCCATGTCCCGGATACGCATACCCTGGCTTGTTATTTGCGCCATAAACACAGATCGTATTTACGCCAATGTAGCTTTTAGGTTTTTGCGCATAAAAACGTGTAAGATGCGTAAATACAACCCCTTGTACATAAGGACAGTACACACGGCCTTCGGGAGTCCGGGGAGTGGCATCCAGACGCGCTGGAATGGGCAGAAACTTCTGCCACGATGGCATGAACAAAAGCTCGTTTGAAACGAACTTTTGTTCATGCCATCGCGGCCCTTGCCGAGTGCGAAGTCCACGCTGTGTCGCCGGTGTTCGTGGGAGCGGAGGACTGATCATTGTGCGTGATTTTCATCCTGTAACCTGGGTGTCAGAGCGAGCCGCGAAAACGTGAATACAGCTGTGAAAACGTAAACGTAAACGTCAATAGCAAGCATATATGTGCATATCCGGGATATGCCCGTCCATATCCCATTGGATATCCAGGAAGTGGGGCTTTCTACTGCTGGTTTCGTATTACTACCTGCGATACAGAATGAAGACGAGCCAAGGACTGGTGTGAAAGACTGCGCCATGCCCCCACCTGCGCGTCTGACAGCATCAGGGACCAGGAACTGCAGGACCACGGCTGTACGGCTGTCCCGTACATGTTCCATTGCCGTACAGCAGTCCGCACACGTCATCGCATGCAGCCCTGGGCAGCGCGAGCAGGATGGCCTTGGGTCCCATGCCGGACTCCTCTTGGGCGTCGTGGCTGTATCTGGCACCTGTCGTGGACAAACGGCGGAGCACGTCAGATTCCCCCATGAACGCGCACTAAGGTACTACTCTGTACTAATGGACCGCGAGTCTGGCGCCGTGCCGGCGGAGCAAGGCCAGGAAACGCCTGCAGATACCGACAGCCCGCGGCGGTGGCCTCGGCGATCATCCCTGAAGCTTGCAAGTGTGCGGTTTGCTGTGTCAGGCTCAGGCTTCCCCCCGTTTCACTATCAGTGTGAGTTTGGTCGCACCGCTGCTCCGTCAGGGGGCCTCGCGCCAAAGGCTGCCTGTCCTTGAAGGTGGATGAACGTGGGGGGCGTGGCAAGTGGCAGGCGGGAGTGGTGCACCTCCACGGCGGTGTCGGCGCCGACTGGGACGGCCGGCGGGCCCAATAGCACGATCTCGGGAAGGGCGGCGCCGCCCGCCATCTGGACTGCGCCTGCGCCGAAAGCCATGCCACTTGCATCAGGCTCGAGGTCGCCCCGGTGCATCCGTGACGGGACACCGGGACGCGGGCCTCCGTCGCCCCGAGGTGCCGAAAGTGGTGAGAGCGCGCCGTAGCAAGAAAACAACGCGACACAGCGCCGAAAGATTCCGGGCGGCGTTCCGTAATCGAACGGGTCCGCTTGCTGGGTACGGCATGGTACGTGCAATGGGTTGGCTCACCGGTAATTCTCCTGTGGTTGGAGCGGGCTAGCGCCGGATGCGCGGTGCTTCGCTCTCCGCGGCTTAGGCCTGCTCCGGGGCACGCCGAACAACCCCAGACTTCCAGGTTCATCGGCACTGGCATCGTCGGAGCCCGTAAGCGTCGGCCGAGAGGCCAGTAAACCGCCCAGGGCAGCGCCCCTTGCTGGCGGCCGTGCACCCTTCGAGTCACGTGGCCGTTTCAAGGCAAGCTCCACTCCCGAATGATGATCACCCTCCGCGCGTTCGCAACCCGCCCCAGCGGCACGGTCCCCCGGATCTCCGTAGGGATTCCTTAAGGAACACAACCCTTGGGGCATCCTTGGAGAGAATGCCACTCTCGCCATCGAGGCTCCCTCATTATTCGCTGAGCCTACCTTGCGCGCTCGCGAACTCCTGCTGCCCGCCGGGCTGGGCCTGCTGCTCGCCGCGTCTCCACAGTTGACTTCGGGGGGCATGGCGACCAAGGGCGAGAACGTGCGTCGCACGAAAGGGCGCTAGCCAGCATAGACCACGTTGACCCCTGATGGGCCCCTCGTACCTGGCCCTGTTGCACGCCGCGGGGCGCATTACCACATGCCGTCTTCTCGCACAGTTTTCACGCTCGCACTGCATCCAATCCGCCCAAGGTGCATCATTATTCACCATTTTCTGTCAACTCCAGAGCACTGACGCGCCCTTCAGGCTCTGAAGTCTGTGCTTATAGTTAATTGGCGGTTTCTTGCATGAAAGTGAAACGCGCGAAATTCTCTTAACGCGATGCCCTCCGGCACCTGTTAGAACAGTAAGCATGGGAACAGAGTAATTACGTAATTAAGCAATTGCTGCCTATAAGCAAATCTCTCTGGATGTCGAACAGCACGATATCTGCAACATCGCGCATTCCAAAGTTCCAACAAGTTCGACCGCAATCCATGGGACGAATCTTTCATTTTAACTCCCGACGTGCAACTGAGCTTCGTGTCTCTTACTAACTTAACCCATTGGCCATCTATGTTGGCTTTATGGCTAAGGCTGGTCCTCGTTATGACGCCTGACTATAGAGAAGCTTTCCCAACGACACCCGAATCAACCCGAGCTTCACAGCAACCAGCACAACCCAGGTGCTTGGCGACTTCCGCATCTTTCAAAGCTGCGCAAATATTTATTCCATCTTGTTGGAGCACATCCGTTAGTATCCCCCATGCAAGCACTCAAATACTAAGACTGTAAATTGAATTAGCAAATTTCAACAGGCCCAATTTATCTCCTTTTGAAACAAACAAAATTCGTGGTACACGGAGGGGACTTGCAGTGCCAGCGCTACGAATCCCAAAATTCAAATTCTCGCGTCCCTCCCCCTATTTGCATCAAGCCAAACACATGACAATGCGTTGTCTCGGGCCCTGCTTTGATCGATTTCCTGAGCTTTCGGAATCAAACCTCATGGGTACATTCTTTGGTGTCGTACCTATAACCTGTCTAAGCAAGCCTTCAAAATAAACAAACGGGTTCCGGAGAGCCCGCCATGCAAACAACTTTGTTTTCAGAATACCTCGTACTGTACAGTATATCAATGGCCTCAAATCGTCCACACGCAGCTCGCTCACCCCTCAATGGCAGAAACTGTTTGCAGTCAACCAAAAGGCCACCTTCAAATAATATCCCAGGAGAAGGAGAGTCGAAGTCGAACTTCACACAAAACACTTCTAGCTGTCTCCGTTACAGTCGCCATAATGTCCCTCCCATTTCCGATGCGATCATCTGTGTCGATACCCGACCCCATCTAGGTTTGGATGCACTGCTCCGCGATGTCTTTGGGGTTATGGACAACCATGGCCATGGGTTATGAGCAGGCGCGAAGGTGGTACGATACCGAAGTCCGGCAGAAAAGGATCTGGGGCACCTCTATAACGTTCAGCATATGTGCCGCTTGATAAAGAGTTTTCAAGGACACCATTCGCGCTCTGGTACATGGGACAAACTTACCTACAAATGCTCCTAGCATGTGATCAGATTGGGTAGTAATACTAGTAGGGTGACAATCACATTAGGTAGGTAGCACTACTGCTTTCCTCTCCATGAATTCGTTTTAAGTCAAAACCCCTCGATATCCCAAATCATTTTCTAGGCTACATTCTAGATATGTTCGGGCACTGATTAGTGCCTGTCGTCATTCAGCTTCTAGAGCTTTCACCCAATAGGTAGTAGTACTATGTCTGCCGCCTGTTTCACCATGCTGATTTGATGCGCCATGCGCATAACACATCTTGCAGTACTACATGTATTGTGCGGTTATCTGAATATGCCTTCAGTGCTGACGATGGAACCAAGACGATTCGCTCCAATCCCGCAGTGACCAGCGCACAAAGTCTCCAATGGTCTCATCGAAACGTCCGCCTAAGCCCTCAAGTGTGTCACCAAGTCAACTATGTCAAGGAATCCCTCCATGTCTGCCATCAGGTCACCGGTTTGGATCCCCATTTAGCGAGTTCTTCGCTGCAGACAATACCCCCACACCCTACACAGGTTGGCATTCAACACGAACAAACACTGGTAGAAAACAGCATGTCTGCGATGCCAGCTGCGATACAACTTTGACACAAAATGATGCCGTCACAGTGATTGCGATGGCAAAAAGGTGGCTGTGATGGCATCAATTTGTGTCAAAATGGCGTCGCAATTGGAATCGCCAGCAGGCTGTTTTCTACTGGTGAAAGCGGCTTTCCGAGCAATTGCGCACAACAGGTGACAGGGAGGAATCCGTGCCCCATGGAAGCGCGGCAGCCATCGCCATGCAGACGTGCTTTGTATGTGCATTCGTGGTCTTAGCAATTGTCGCGCGCATTGTACGCATAAGAATACGCATTTCAATACGCATTCATCCTGCGATTGCAAGCGGCATGTTTACTGGTGGCGAAAAGAACAAACACTAGGAATAAGCGCGTCCTCCATGTCAGTCCTCTGCTCTTTTCCTTTCTGCTTAACTGCCATATTGGCTTCAATGGTTGTTTCAATGGTGAGTTCCCGCATATGGTCTGCGCGATCGCTGAAGTGCGTACCTGCAGCGCGCGGTCATAGGGAATGTCCGACAGCAGACGAGCAACTGAGGCAATGCTGTTCGTGATACTATAGGCGGCAGTGTCACAGGTGCCATTTGCCAAAACGCACGGCAAAAGAAGGCGTTGCGCATTTAAGGGCGTTGCGGATGATGGAATGTTCGAGCAGTGTTCGGTTATGTCCCCAGATTTAGATCTTGAAACAAGATCTCTGTTCCGCACAACGACCATGTTTGCAATGAGAAATGGGCGGCAGGGAGGTATTATCCTTGGAAACATTTTTGAGTTCGTCCCTTCTGATAAGGCATTGTTTAATGCACTCCCCAGCACGCTTGCAGACACACATCCCAACTGACTGAACTAGAGTATTTTGAAGAAAGCACGGCGGCGCGTGGGCGCAGGTGTATAGGTCCGGGAGCTGTGTGTTTTGCGAGGCAAAGATCAAAGGAATGGCAACGAACAAGGCATCACAGGTGATTGGCAAGAACGCACCTGCTCGGCTTCAACTCCCAAAAGCAGGAACCCACCCTCGGGGCATCTTGCCCGCACCTGGTCCAAAGCTGCTTGAAGCAGTTGGCACGCCTCCGTGCACGCACCTACGAGCAGCCCCGTCAGCTACTCTCATTTGGCCTAAATTAGGCGCCCTCATGAGTGCGGAAGTCGATATCGATAAAATATTGGTCCCATGGTCTCTTCCCGGCCCTGTCGCAGTGCATCGTCACCACTCATCGTGATATCGCGGATCAACAGCTGAAGGTTTTCTACATATGGTGTTGCGACCCAAAAAATGTGCACGTCCCCGTCCGTGCTACAACCGCAACACATGACCCATCAGAATGTATGATGGCCACGTCCAGGACCGCCCACGGATCGAGAGCACCAGACATTGATACGACAGTGACTGGTCCATGATTGACGGAGAGCTCCCATGATTGGTGGGTGCATTTTAAGGAACGTGCCTGTGAGTGACATATCTGCGTCTCCGCTCCCTCGGCTGTATCTCTAAGCCCGTGGCCATGCCTGCCTGCGACATAGTCCCACAGAGAACCTAGCGTGTGAACGTCGCGTCATGCGTCAAAAGGATGCATCTTGTGTATGCCCGACAAATGCAGCCAACTAAACCAGCCGAGTACTGCCGTATTCGGCGCTGGCGCTGCTGCGCCTGATGGCTGAGCAGTGCGCACGTGGCGGATGCGGAACAGAACATATGCGAGTGATTCCGCCACAGGGACAATACGCACACAACAATGTGCTTGTACGAGAGGTACTGCGCTGGATTTGTGCCCGCGAAGTTCTTATCCGTAAATTTACGGATCCCCTTTAGAGGGGATTCTCGTCACTGATTGGATCGCAGCCGAGGTTCCAGTCCCCGAGTACGGACAAGCCCCGTACCACGTGATGGGTTGGCCTCTGACGTGGGCTAACCAAGTTTGGCGACGGCACAGAGGTCCCAATCCGCGGCCCGGGCAGGTGATGGTTGGGGTCGGGGCGGCGAGGGGGCGCCACACGGACAGTGCCGGAAGCAGTGCGACCGCGCAACAGGTTTCAACAAGCCCGTGGCGCTTCGGCGTCTGTTGCGCCGGCCCTTCGCTTCCCTGAAAAATGCCAGCCAAGGAACCCTTGGGAAGTGAGCTCGCCGTGCGATGACCAGGGTCGCGCCGCAGGGGAAGTCGAGAGAGCAGTCGGCCATTGATGCACACGGCGACACGCATTGGGAGTTGGACCTGCGTATCACGGGGGCCGCGCACCTTTGCCGATCTGTCAGCGTCGATGACGAGGGAAGGCGGCTCAAGAAGCGCTACCTCGTGGCCGAATCCCTATCCGCACCTGCAGTGCAATCACAGCAAATCATGTTAACGCTGTTGAGCAGGGTCATGTCCGAACCGCAACGCTGGCTGCGGGCAGCCGCCGTGATGGGAATCTACGGATCGCAGGAAACGCGCCCGTTCCATAGCCATGACCGCGGCCGAACGTGGCGACGGAAAGGCAGCGAAGGATTCACATCTCTGGCGACCACTCGGCTCACGGCCGCTGCCCGACTGGTCTCAGAAGGCAGCGGCAACAAGCGAGCCCCTATGTGAAAGACGGTACTGTGCGGGGCAGCTTTACTTGTCGGACCTAAGGTTCTGAGCTGCAGCTGGCTCTTATCAATAGGAGTAGGCACCCACCTGCTGAAAAGCCCAGGTTGCCCCTGATGCAAGGGTCCACTGTTCCAAGGGGGCAGTCGCCACGCTTGGCATGCGACCAGGCGACTTTCTCGCCACTGAAGACCCCATGACTGATCATTCCAACCTCCACCCAACCCCGTTCCTTACGGGCAACCGGCAGGCCAGGCCGCCATTGCGACAGCGATCACTCGCCTGTTTCGCCGCTAACGCCTCCCTTCCACGGACGAGGAGAAGGCAACACACGTAGGGCCAGCCGGCAGTGAACCCTGCACCTTGCGCCGCGCAGAAGGGCGTCTCACGCTGGGCAGCTGTCGCATCCGGGTGTCTGCCACGTCGGACTGCTTGGAAAAGGTTGACGGCCGGCATTATTCAGAACAGCAGCGCGTCAGGATGGATTCTATTTTATGTGATTGACGTCAATCGACGAGCTTCAGATTAGGGGTCACGCTGACAAGCGCTTGCCGTGTCTGCGGGACGTATGCGGCCGGGGCGCGACTCGGACCAGTGACTAAGGGATCGGCCCGGTGGACGGGTCGCTATGCACGCCAGTGCTCCTCGTCAGCACCCGTCGTTGGGGCTTTTCCGTGCGTGGGATTTCGGGTGCACATGCGTGAATGCTTAAGAATCCAAAGGCCCAAACCTGAGCACCCCCGGTCGGGGCGCCCCAGCCAGACATTCAGGGTTGTACCCGGCAGCCAAATGTAGTTCCTGGCAGTTCAACACTTTTGTAGTTGAACCCATTCGTCCACTGGCTGCGTTTGCACGCTGCTTGACTGTTGGAACAACTTTTACAGGGATCCAAGGATAATTTTTGGATGGGCTCCTTGAGGGCTTTTCCAATCCGCGGGGAATCTCCCTATTTGAGGGGTGCCCAAACACCGCCATGTATCTTGCTTTAATGCCACCCACCACTGCCTGCGAGACAGATTTCTGTTTCGAGCCTAAATGTAAAGTTTGGGTCAGTACTCCGTGTCTTGATTGTACTTCGAAGTAGTTTGGTTTCAAGTGGCAAAGGTAAAGGAAGACTGAGATTGACTGCTATATGCATCTGCGCGAAGAGAATAATGAGAGAATGCTAAACAATGCATTCGGCCAGTGTGCCTGCGCGTTACCACATATGTGCCGCACAGATAAATTACACGTAGGTCCAGGTGGGAAAGAATCCCCTCACGCAGAAGCAATCTAAGCTCCAGTCGCAGGATGGGCTACAAATTGTATGCCCTATTCGACCGCCCTGCACCACTGCAGAGTTTTATGCTAAATCCGTCCCATTTGATGCCCAGATTCCGGCAGTTGTCTGTTGAAGACATCGGCGATGTCTGCGTCACCTCCATATGTGCGGAGGATTGCAAAAAACCACATCCATTACGCACCATTTTACCCGCAACGTAGAGGAGAGGACACGTATGTTGTGGGAAATTGCGGTTACGTGTACTGTGCACTGAGCCGCATTCCATGCATGGTGAGACGCAAATATCATCATCAAAATCCATGGATTACATTTGAGACGCAAATACTTGGAGACGCAAATATGCCAACATCATACAGATAAGAATGGAAAATTCAATTTCTTAAAGGCACTCTGTACAAGTATGTGTAAAGGCGAATGAACACCAGTGGTGGTCCACCACGGGGCGCCGTGGTTGCGCTTTTCTGCAAATACTTTGCCAACGATTCACTGCTATTCGCAGTTTTGGCACAATCAAGTCTCCACCACCCATGCGCACATCAATTAGCATCAGCACAACCATCCACGATTGCGCAACAGGAGATGAAACCACACGACGTCATTGAATCCATTGTCGTGTTTTCATCCAAGAGAAACCAGGAGAAGTACCAGATGAAATCACAACACCGTTCAATGTGCATCAACCAAATGGACATCAAATGTCCATGCGAACATACCCGAATCTGAAATGTGTTGCCTTGCTTTATCCAGTTGCGACTATTTCGGTTTTCTAAGCAAATGCAGAAGTTGCTGTCGCTATCGCGGTTCAGGCTGATGCAATTGGCATCCGAAAGGAGCCATTGCCCCAGCAACGCAGACCTCCAGAACAGCATCTAGGGCAACGGTTACTGCCTGTGCGGCAGTGCCACCGACACGCACACCTAGCTCACGGAGCAAGAACCGAATCCTGCAATTGTACACTGCCATGATGTGTTCTTCTTAATGCTGGCAATACTATGAAGTTATCTTAATTGTAGACCATTTTGTACTTGTGCTGCTATCCCTCGAAACACTGCTATGTTGCATTCAAGACGCCTTTCTAAGGGAAGAATTGAGTCACAATTCTGTTTTACATTTAAATAATGCAATCAAGCCAGTATTCACTTCAACTTTTCAAACTGCCCAAGCCATCCCCGTGAAGAAAGCACACGCGCAACTAATTCTGCTCATGGAGATCGAGCATAAATAAAAAATCACCAAAGCATCCCCATCTTTACGCACGGCAAGGCATCATGGGTGTGGACCGGCTGCGACACTCGTGCACACCTCCCACTGATGCTTCTTATCGTGGAGCCACTACAGTGTCCGCTGTTTTCTTCCATGATTTACTCATCACCTCTGACATCATAATTACCAATGGCAGCGGGAAACAGAAAAGATCCTCAGTGCAGCAACCGGTGGCTAGAAAACATCTCATACCTGTCTGTGAAGAATTTCCGACAGCATTGAATTCTGTATATATACACACCCACACAGTACACTACATCGAGCCCCAACATTGAGGAAGCCAGATTGGCGCATTATATGCCCCTTCTACCCATTTTTGGGAGCACAGAGCAATGATTCGACTAATGAAATTGCAAATATCGCAAACCCGTCTCCTGGACGCTCTTTCAACGTCACCATCTAAGGGCTCTAACTTTTGGTACAATCGGTTCCATTTACCTGCTAGAGTCTGAATTTCAACCAGCTCAGTTGTGAATTCCTGCCTGAGAATTCAGAAAAATTCTCAAGTCTTCTTCGTTGTGTCTCGATCAAGCACTGCTTCACAAACCGTGCACATATATGCTCCACCTACGCAGGCTGCGGCTCACGCTGGGACGGCGGCTGCTATTTCGTGGAGAATTGAACCATCCAATGACCGCGGCCATTACTGGTAGAGGCACACTCTCCCCCAACAGTGTGGGGCACATTCTGCCAACCCAAGCTCCACAGCTCACCCTTCACCAGGCTCATCCGTTCCAAAGACATGCCAGAGGCGCTCCGCCATTGCCTGGAGGCTCTCGGGATGCATGTCTGCTTGCGTCAGCACCGACCCGCACACACTGGTCTTCACGCCGCTCTCGAGTCCAGTCCTCAGCAAGAAGGATGCCGTCTCCCACGACTTGTTCTCGATGAGGTACCGAAGTACTTTGTGCAGGTTACCCCTCACAGGATCGGGTAGCTCTGCCTCTTGGTGGCTCCAGAAGTGCCTCAATAATGTCGCCATATCTTCAGACAGCTTCTGGGAGCTCATTCCCCACACCGCGCGAAGAATTTTCTCCTCCAGCTTGGCGGGGGCGAGGGCTCCAATCTGCGTGTATGGGCAAAGCAGTGCCCCGAACCAAAGCTCAGATTTTGGACTTGTCGATCGAAGCCATTTGGCAAATTTGTTTGGCACGGTTTGGCACTGGCTGCAGCACATTCTGTAGGGCGTGCTTCGAGCATCCCCAATCACAGTGCAAGGATGACATTGACTGTTGCGTAGCGATCCAAAATGCTGTGACAACAGGTTCGTACTGGCAATCACTAGCAAAAAAAGACCAAATAACACTCATTGCGAACACATACATATGCATTTTTTATCAGTGTTCTGCATGCTAAAACACGGAAATAACACAAACCCGTAAACTTTGCACACATTTGAGCATGTGTTATTTGGACCCCTTTTTCCTGGTGAATATGGCATTGCCACCTCCGCTGAACGCCAGAAGACGAGCTAAGCAGCGCTCTGAGAGACTGCGCCATCCCCCCACCTGCGTTTCGGACAGCTTGAGGATCTGGGACCGGTACTCTGCAGTGCTGTCCCGCACGTGGTCCGCTGCCTCACGGAGCAGTTGACACACCTCGTCGCATGTGGGCCCGGGCAGCGCAAGCAGAACTGCCTTGGGTCCCATGTCAGAGCCCTCTTGGGCACACACACAGATGTCGATGACGGAGGGCGTCGTGGCTTCTATCTGGCATCTGTCGCGGAATAGTATGAGGCTTCGTCAGACTCATTTACCAACGTGCCACGTTGTGTGTAGCGCGACGTACTGCCACGCACAGCCGCAATTGCAGTTTGATGCTTGCCGCCCATGGGGCTGCGGGCCTTGCTCGTGTGTACACAGTGCCCTATGCCACATTACGTGGAATCACCACTGGATGACTGATACGCAGCAGACTGAGCCAATCAGGAGGGGTTTGGCACCCTCACCCGGCGAATATGCACCTCGCCTGTGGTACTGCGCAACGGTTCTTTGTTGGAGGGCCCCGGTGGTATGTTGAGTGGCCTCACATATCCCTGACTTATGCCGCAAAGTCAGTCATTGTGCCTAACTCAACCGCCAAGGCGAGGCCAGGAAACGCCGGTTGGTTTCGATCGGGCTCCGCGCCCGCCTGGGTCAGCCGCAACTTTTCCAGGAGCCTGTGCTGTGTCAGGCACTAGGCGCCGCTGACCTGACGTTCGTGTCGGTGTGACGGCTAGCTCGAGGTGAGCACGAAGAGGGGGAGAACAGCGGAGGGGGAGGAGAGGGAGAGGCGGGATCACTCGCCTCACCACCGTCTCGGTCTGCGCTCCCAAGGCAATCCGCGTCAAGGGCTCTTCGTTCTTGAAGATAGCGATGCGCATGGGGGGGCTGGCGGGCGGCGAGTGCGAAAGATGCACCTCCACAGCGGTGTCGGTGCCGATAACAACGGCGGGCGGGTCCAGTAGCACCACCTCGGGAAGGGTACCGCCGTCCGCCATCTGGGCTGCGCCTGTGCGCAAAGACACGCCACGTGAGGCGCGGCCACTGCGTAGCCGTGAGGGGCGAGGTAGGCACGCACCACAGGGGGCCACCCTTGCCTGCGATGCGCTGAACAAGCCGCACCCTAGACATCCCAAGGCATGTCTTAGAGGCATGTGGGTTACCGTTCCGGTAAAGCAGGTCTCGTGGTGGGTTACGCCGAACGGAGTCCGTGAGGCGCCATCATGGTGTGCAGCACGGCCAAGAAGGCGAGCGTCCGGAGG
Organism: Ostreobium quekettii; assembly: GCA_905146915.1. NCBI lineage: Eukaryota > Viridiplantae > Chlorophyta > Ulvophyceae > Bryopsidales > Ostreobiaceae > Ostreobium > Ostreobium quekettii. The sequence goes on from CAJHUC010001664.1 coordinate 44,547, forward strand.
TGTTATGTTGCGCTCACGGCGACTGCAGTTTCAGCCCGCGTTGGGGCAAAACAAGTCCACTTTTTATGCGCAGTGGCAACGTCGGACCTCGCGCTTCTAAACGTTGATAGGAAGGACAGTCAGCCGCCCGAGTCGCCAACAACCCTCGTTGGCGACTGTGACCCCTTCAGGCAGTGCTGCCCCAGACAACCAACCCTCGCGCACTAGCCTGGCCCCACGAAGAAACCTGCTGCGCGCTCGCTATCCTCCCCAGCGGCACCGTTTTCTGTTCCGGTACCTTAACGAATTCACTTTCCGGGCATCCGCACGCGGTGAGAAACGAACCCTGCGACTTTTGCAGCCGGTTGTTGCCACCGTGCAACGCAATAGGAACACCACAGGGCCCCCGGCCATCCGCTGAAGCGCGCCTTGCGGATTGCTTACCGATGGGCTCACGAACAGGTGCCCACTGACTTGGTGGCGTTTCGCAGCGAATTACGAGGGTGCACGGCACATTTGAGGTACGGTAGCCTCATACCGCGATATGACGGCACCCGGGCAGTTCAACGTGGAAGACCAATACTGCCTCCAGTCTTCATGAATTCGCACTTGGCCACCGGAGACCAATGGTTTAGAGTGGGGCAGTGAAGTACAACAGTGGCTGGTATGTGCCCCAAGCCCGATTTGGATAGCACCCTGCAGTTGGTCCAACACAGACGGGCCGCTTCACAAGTCGGTGCCCGTCATGCACATGGTGCACCCCTTGGCAAGTGTCCCGAGATGTCCCATCACTCCACGCTCACGCGCTGCATGATCTCACGCAATTCGTCATGCGCACGTGGCACACAATCAAATACGATTTGCAGTACCCAATCCGCGGTCACTGATCAGTGACATGCCATGATATGTCTGTCCCATACTCAGTCTTCTGCCCAGATTGGCATCACTATGTTATTGGCTCCCTTCTGCCTTTCATTTTTTGCCGGAAACACAGAGGCCCCAACAATTCCACTTGTCTTTTGCTGAACGCGTGACTGTCGGAGGCGCCATTGGCGGCAATCGCAATGGCCATCACGTGTATCATGCACTTGGGAACCAACTTGGGAGCCACGCATTTGCCATGACAGCCGCAATCACAACGGCTATCACACGCGCCGTGTCTTTGATAGCATAGTGCGCTTAAGCTATGTTAAAGGGCATAGTAGCTACTGATTGCTACAGCAATCGCAGTTAGCGTACTGGAACCATGAGTGTGGTGAGGCTGGCGTCGAGACGCCAGTAAGATGAACGACTGTGTACAATTTACTGCTTCTGGGGCCATCAGTACACGGTTTTATCAGTGGACTTCAATTTATGCAGTGAACGCAATTGTGTGATGTTAAAGCCGTCGGCCTATCAGATAACGATGGCGATTGCAACGGGGATAACGAATTCAGAAATAGATCCATCAAAGATCCGATCGCCATTAGGAGCCCTGTGCAGGAAACCACCAACTGCTCGCTCTTTACAGAAAGTTCCAGGAAATTAGACTTCTTCGAACTGCAACTCTGTTGACAAGGAGCGTGACACATTTCAGAAAGTCCAAACCGATTGTGAGATTGAGAACCAGCGTAACGGTTGTCACGGTGACAAGTTTGCGCGATTTCTTGCGCAGCTAGATCAGAGCAGCAACCAAGGCTGCCGAGGAATCTGAGAAAATCTCAGCACGCGTGGCAACGTACCAACTTAATGACACGCATCTGAGCGCAAAATTGAATCCACCATCACTAGGAAAAAGGGCCAAATAACACGTGCTCAAACGTGTACAAAATTTACGGTTTTCGTATATTTAGCATGCAAAACACTGATGTAATGCATACATATGTGTTCGCAAAAAGTGTCGTTTGATCCTTTTTTGCCTAGTGAATAGCTGGATAAATTGGCATCATGGGAAACTGAATCCCGATGGCGTTGATCGCCAAAATTGCGGTGGCCGCAGCAATGTAAATCGCGACCACCGGCATCCAGGAGCCGACAAGAATCAATTGCATATTAATTACAACACAGGTCTCACGGAAACGCAACTGCCCGAGACTTGCACGTGATTCCAAGCGCAGCGAAAAATCAGCCAGTCTCTCAGGAAAGAAAAGGAAAAACGCACAAATTGAGGTCAAGCCGTAACGAACAAAGGCCAGAAGTAAGGTGAACACCCAGGCAAACGCCGGGCCTGATGTAGGTCATAAAGCCAGCAATGCTCGCAGCAAAATCGCATCAGTAATCTACAACGCACAGGTGCTAAGGAAGGAGTAGAAAAATAGCTCATGCTGGGCATCAACGTTCTGACATGCTGGACGAGGCACTGTCCTCGACCATAAACCACAAAAGGGGCCAAGAGCACAGTAGGCAAGGCCAACAATTCCGCAGAGAAGGTTATTCACCAAAATGCACATGTTTATGTAGGTAAGCCTGTCTCAACGACCAACCGGCAGCTCTCCATGGGCTGGGGCGACTTGCTAGTTGCAGTCGCCAGGGAAAGGCTTTCCATCCACTTAAATATAACGTAAGATCCCCAAACCCAGTCGCGCTTGAGACACACCACCGTCTCAACACCGAGCTCTGTTTGATTTTACACCTTCGCCCAACCTGACTCACAAAATGCCCTCCAACATCGCCAATGGGGGCCGCCAGCTCTAATAACAGTAATTTCCTTTGCATTACCAGATTCTGTCTGTCCGAGTAAGTAGTCATCAAACTGCCGTAGAGGCCAACACAGAATCCAATGCTTCTTTTGGCGCAGGGTTGCCCCAATAATCGCCACGATGCCGAAGATGGCATGACGTTGCCGAAATCTGCTTTCTATGTCTGCTGCTATCATGACGCACGACAGGCACTGTGGAATAGAAGTTTTATTCCAGTCGTTCCACATTCTGTGAACACGACCATGAAATTGCATGCATGCATGCATGCATGGATCCGCAAAATATAGCCAATGGCTATATGCAGCTTCATTAGGTTTCCGTCCCTGGGAGCACCAAACTTCCTGCAATATTATATGCTGCCAATGCTGGTGCATTAGTTGGGCGTAGAATATCATGTCAATTTACACGCCAAGCGGGCGTCTCTTCATCAGAGGCATTTTCATCGACCCATGACACAAATATCCAACATGCAAATGAAACATGGACAATGGCTGCGATATAGTGAAAATATGCACCCTAAAATGGTACTTGGAATCCTCCAGCGCAAATGAGAATCCACTAGGGAAAACAGGCCAGATGACACAGTCTTGACACGGTCTGCTCAAGATCCAATTGTGTGCTTTCGGCGAATGTGGTCCCAAAAGTACGCAGTTGGTTCACACATTGACACAGTTTTAACTGTGTATCCTCAAATAACTGTGTGGACTACACGGTTTCCTAGGATGCACAGTTAAAATTGTATCAATGTGTGTACTAACTATGTACTTTTGGGACCACATTTGCCGAAAGTACACAGTTGGGTTTTGACCAGACCGTGTTAGGACTGTGTCATCTTGCCTGTTTTTTACCAGTGATCCTGTCCATTGAATTGCATCTGCAAATCACTTCATATGTGGCTGAAATATCGGTGGCATATATGTCTAGGCACTTTCTCAGTGTGGAAATGCCGACTTGCGCTTCTGGGGTTGAGAGTGTTGCAACATGAATTCCTTGAACATTTCTCCCCAGCTGCAAAACCTGCAATAGTGTTGTCATCTCGGCAACCCTGCAAACTGCTAATTTTTACTAGCCCACTCAGCAGCTTCCGACTCACCGGCTTCGTCTCAACAACAACGAATAATTTTGATGATCTAGGATACGAGTGCATGTGTTGCCGCAATTGCGGTTGCCTTGTGCATCGGCAAGAAGCTTGCATGTTGAATGCCAAATTATTCACCATGTCACGTGGACAGTTGCTTGTCTACATTGGAAAACAACAGCATCAGAAGACACGGTTGATACAACGTGATTTGTTCCAATCCTTATACAAATTGCTTTTAAGCTGAAGTTGAGCACAGCTAAAAGCAGTGACAAATGGGTGATTCATTCTCAGATAGCCGCTGGCACTTTCTCTCGTAGTTGAAAGTGGTCTGGTAGCACCCCGTCTATCAACACGACTTTGAAACATATTACTTGGAGGTATCTATTTTTGCCCAGTTGGTGTTAGATGTTTGGCCAGCCGTGCTGGAAAACACGAAAAATACCGCCACGGCAGCATTGGAGGAAATTCCGTACATGCGTATCCCACCCTTTAATTGCAAACTGGCCGCGCCTCAGTCGCCTTGTGCATGGCCAGAGTGGTACAGGGTACTGATTTCGTGGGCAAAGGCTTCCCGAGAGCAAGCAGGCCACACTTGGTCACATTTTTTCCGTCAGCTTCAGGCCTATGATCTTCGACGACGGTCTTTGAGACTGCAAGGCGCCCGCCGGCCATTCACCAATCAGAATCACAAAGGCGAACTTAACTTTTGAGTTGCGTATGGGATGTATAGAGATTGCGTGGATTAGAATTTAAATTCGAAAATGTGGAGCATTCCATTACATTGCCATGCGGAACATGTATTCCAATTTTCTATTGATTAAGTATGATACTTTAGCAAAGACAATCTGTCAGTATGCAACTGGGCTGACATAATATTGTTCTGTGGATGGAATCACCTCCTCTCTGGCTTTTGTGTGTGAAGGACAGGGTGTGCTGAATAAAGTGAGTCTAGTAGCAGATAAACTTGAGTTAGAATTTAGCTACAAGACACACTTTCAGCGCCCTTGCTCTATACTAACTGCAGTGCGATTGCAGCATTTGATTATTTCAACTGCACGCAAATCCGCTAATCTTTCATAAGATGTGGGATACGTAAAACTACGGGTTGGTGGCCCATTCAAACGAGTTTCGCCATTGCCAATCCAATGTTGGGACGATTTCCAATTTATGCATTGAAATCGACGCCAAAGCGCGATAAATTGGCGTGGAGGTCAAGGCATCACCACCAGCAAGTTACCTTTGATTACATCTTCTACACACCGGCAAAGCGCAGACCCTGTACCTGGAAGGCGACGATCGGCCAAAAAGGCAAAAATACTGCTTGTTTGGCACCCGCTGTTTGTGTTCGCTTGTCCACACAATCCTAGAAATCCCAAGGAAAGAAGAGAGCCGAACAATTTCTCCCGGCATGCACTTTCGCACCTAGTCAACTTTCCCCCACATTACTTGTCCAGGTTACGATCAGCATCCCTAAGGCTTATGCCCAGAACATCCTTCCTGTCGGAAACCACCAATGAAAATATAAAACTTTAGTATGGGCATTATCCTTCTTTCCCCGATTGCCTCATTCGCTCGTGCACCGCCCTTTGTCCCATGAGATGAATTGCAGTGCCATGGACAACACCACCTTGGGGTAAAGTGCTCCAAACTCGCAGTGCAAAGATCGCCAACTCGGGATTAAGGCACGAATTTCCTGGCCTGCGGTTTTCGCGCTTTGTCAGTAACAGACCAAAACCTTATGGAGCTTCCAGCAAATTTGTTTCTGAGCAAATCTATAACAAAGCATCGTCGCCCAGAAATGAAGTTAACTATCCTGTTAATGGGTTTCTGCCAAGGGCGACGATGGGTGGGCTGCACCGGCGATTCAAACGGTGCAGTTTGAACCTGGGGTTTACTCAACCCCGTCCCTTGGGATTTCTGGCCACCCCTAGTACCGTGGGTCAGTCAAAGTACGGTATTCCGAGGTGCCGCCTGTGAGGGCGCCCTCGAGTTTGGCGGGCTTTGGCGGGGCGGCGGAGGGCGGCTATTTAGGCAGCCCCTCGGTCCCCCCCTTATCTTGTTTCGCTTTGCGCCACTGCGTTGGCACAACCCGCATACCTGTGGACGGGAGTGATCCACCGGACGTAGGTTTCTTCCAGCGCCCGAATTTCGCGCGCCTTTTTGGTGGCCAAGCCAGCGGAGAACGGGAAGACCAAGTACCATTTGGTCATCGACCTTTGGCGGATCAACCGCCATCTCAAGAAGGTCGGTCTCCACTACGAGCGCTTGAAGGATTTCGGGTTTCTTTTGCATAAGAATGACTTTCTGGTGGGATTCGACGTGAAGAATGCTTACCATCACATTCAGATGCGCGCCGATCAAGAGCATTTCTTGCTCTTTCGCATGGGTGGCAAGATTTTCGCTTGTCGGGCGCTGCCTTTTGGCCTCTCTTTGGCCCCCTTTTATTTCACTCATGTCATGCTTGTTGTGGTCCGTTTCTTAAGGACCCCTAATGCATGTCCGGGGGCTGGAACTCGTTTTCGATTTGGTTGTTTAGCGGGCAATGATTCCATTTTGCAGTACTACCTAAAGTACTCGCGGGAGGTTCCCGCGTTAATTTTGGCGTATTTGGACGATTTCATTGCGGCCATGTCCGATCCGGTTCGTTTGCGGGAATGGTCCAGTTTGGTCCAGCGGATTTTCCATGCTCTTGGGATTGAATTCAAGCATTCAAAATGCCAGTGGGAGCCGGTGCAGCAGAAGACTCATTTGGGTGTGGTTATTGACACCACCCAGTGCCAATTTCTGGTGCCTCCGGACAAGGCAGCTGCCATTGCCTCCCGTGCTCGTGCCATTCTCCAGTCTGGTGTGGTAGTGGCGTGGAAGTTGGCTCAATTCTGTGGCTCTGCCATCTCGTTATATTTGGCCTTTCTGCTGGCCCATTTTTTCTTGATGAGCCTTTATGTTTTGTTGAGAGGGAAGCGTTCTTGGCGGGATCGGCTTCCTTTAACCCCCCAAGCCCGCCTGGACCTTTTGGCCTGGACCAACCTTTCCAGGCTTGCTGGCCGGGCTCTCCACCCGGGTTCGTTGCCTTTGCTTGGCACCCTTGTGACGGATGCCAGCCTGACGGGTTGGGGAACGACCTTTCAGCCTTTGGGTCAACCGGCCCCCATGCTTGCAAGGGGTTTTTTGATCGGGACCTTATTCATATTAATGTTCATGAAATGCAGGCCGTGTACTTGGCACTGCTCAGTTTCTTTCCTCGCCAGTACTCCGGGAAGACTTCCCGGCGGGTGCGTTTGTTGGTGGATAACCAGGTGGTCTTGCACTGTATCCTTTCCACGACTACCCGGGCCACCAGTCTCCTGAGGCCCCTCCGCCAGTTGAAGGCCATCTGTACGGCTCGCCGGATTCTCCTGGAGCCGGAGTACATCCCCTCCGCCGAGAATGTACTGCCGGACCGGCTTTCCCGTATACGCGCATATTCCGGGAGGTCGCCCGCAGCTTCGGGGCCTGTTCTGTGGACCGATTTGCGTCCGCCCGGAATGCACTCTGCGCCCGCTTCAACAGTCAGTACTGGGACGTCGGTACGGCAGGAGTGGATGCTTTTCAGCAAGATTGGAGCGGCACCAGGTCCTGGTGCAATCCCCCGTGGAGCCTCCTCGCGAGGCTCATGTCCTTCCTCGCCTTATGGCCAGAGCTGGAGGCGGTGGTGCTGGCGCCGGACTGGCCGAGCGCAGTGTGGTTTCGCCCGCTCTGAGCGATCGCCCGGGCGGAAATATTCATCCCTCGCCAGGCCGACCTTTTTCTCCCCGGCGACTAGAGGTGGCCACCCGGATCCGTTAATAGCGGACAGAGGTTAGTTTCCGTTAATTTTCCGTTAATTAACGGAAAATAACGAAAAAAGACAAAAATTACCCAAAAATAACGGATTTTTGGATTTTTTTGGGATTTTTGGGTTTTATTCATACTTATAGTTTATGGAATTCGCTATTAGAGAGTATGTTTGTATTTTGTTTCAATCTATGCATACTAGATTTTCAACTAGTCGCAGTTGTTGTGTTTTTTTGGGGGTTTTTTCGATTTTTTTGGATTCTTTTTGTTTTTTTCTGAATTTTCTCCCTTTTTCTTTAACGGAATTTAACGGACAGCTGATAAAAATTAACGAACCGGACTTAACGGACCGGATGGCATCTTTGAGTGGCCACCTCTACCGGCGACCCGACTCTCCCGGCGTCTCTGCCCCCTCCGCGGTGGAACCTGCAGGCATTCCATGTGTGCCCGCGGACGCCGCACCATCTGAGACCAAATCGGAGGAAGGCGTGATTCCGCAGGACGCCCCGCCCTCTCTACCGGGGGACCATCCGGGGGATGCCTTGCCTCTGGAGCCGCTGGCGGAGGATGACCCCCTGTACGGCACCGACTTGGACGGTTTGCTCCGCGATGATCGCTGCTGGATGGAGCACCAATTCCTGGCATCCTACACGGACGCCACTCGTCGGACGCTCCAGGCCAAGTTCTTGCCCTTCCAGCGCTTCTGCAAGGCGAACGACCTGGTCGCGCTGCCCGCCCGGCGGGCGTCGATCTACCGATACATTCATTTTCTTCAGGAGGAGGGCAAGGTGGGCGTGCGGTCGTTGCCCCAGTACCTGGCCGCGATTTTGATGATGCATCATGTCGCGGGCCATTTGGGTTTCTCGGCCTTCGACCCGGTCACCCGTATCCTCACCCACGCTTGGCGCCGGGCGGCCCCGAGCCCGGTGCAGCATCGCCGACCGATCCCTGTTTCACTGCTTCTACGTATTCTGGACGTCGGCCTGACCACCGAGGACGGGCCCACCCTTCGGACGGCGTGTGCGGCCCACCTCGACTACATTTTCTTTAACCGGGCCCAGTCGGGCCATTACATCCTGGTCGACGACGTTCGCATCGATTAGGAGGTCGTGGTCTTCCGCGAGCGCAAGACCAAGCTGCGCCCCGGGGAGGAGCCCCGGTTGCGCTATCGCTCGTGGCCTTCTCGCGGCGCTCCCAAAGTCGTCACCCTTTTGCGCCGCTGGACTCGTTTTCGGGATCAAGCCTGGGCGCAAACGGACCAGCAGCCGCGCCATTTCTATCGCCTGCCCGGCGACGCCATTCCTTCGTCCAAGGTGGTGGCCTCCTGGTTTACGTGCCTGCTCGCGCACTTTCCGGACCTGGCCCACGAGCCCTTCACGCATCATGGCCTGCGCGGTGGGGGCGCATCCAGCTGCTTCGCCTTGGAGGTCACGGAGCGGCTCATCCGGGATTGGGGTGGGTGGAAGTCAGACGCCCTATGGTCCTACATAGATATTTTCTGTTTACCCACTGAGTGGGATTTTCGGCTGTTCAGTTGGATGACCATCACCGCCCGCGACCTGCATGAGCAGTTTGGGCACATCTTTTGCCCCGGAGGGGCCTCGCGTTCCCTAGAGTGACTGGGCAAGTTTGACGGACGGGAACCTCGGGAATGTGACTTTGAATGGTTGTTTGTAATTATTGTCATGGGGGTACATGACGGGGTGGGCTCAGGAGACCGGTAAGGCAGAAATGAAGTTAACTATCATGTTAATGGGTTTCTGCCAAGGGCGTCGATGGATGGGCTGCACCGGCGATTCAAACGGTGCAGTTTGAACCTGGGGTTTACTCAACCCCGTCCCTTGGGATTTCTGGCCACCCCTAGTACCGTGGGTCAGTCAAAGTACAGTATTCCGAGGTGCCGCCCGCAAGGGCGCCCTCGAGTTTGGCGGGCTTTGGCGGGGCGGCGGAGGGCGGCTATTTAGGCAGCCCCTCGGTCCCCCTCCTTATCTTGTTTCGCACCCAGCCCTCCCGCCCTGGATAGTGGAGTTCGGGTTAGTTGTGGGATGGAGAGGGAGTTGAGGGAGTGAAGTACGGGAAAGGGAACTGACTCATGGGGAGTCACTCACTGAAGTGGCGCTGAAGTACTAGCGAAGCGAATGGGCAAGTTTGACGGACGGGAACCTCGGGAATGTGACTTTGAATGGTTGTTTGTAATTATCGTCATGGGGGCACATGACGGGGTGGGCTCAGGAGACCGGTAAGGCAGAAATATATTCAAGTTGTTGCTCACCAGAAAAATGTGTAATGCTCAACTGGCCGAACATTTCTAACATGTATGTTGGCCTTTTTGTGCAGTTCTGAATTTTCCGACGATTCGGACGTAGATTCAACGATTCAATACTAGACTTGTGCTCCATGCCATTTGTTAGTGCTGCTCCGTACCACACTGCCTTATGTGTTCGACAAGTAAGCTTGCCATATTCGTACGAGAATTCGCCGCAGTAGAGTGAAGGGCGTGTCCTAACACAAGCGACATTTTGCCATAATATTCCTCCATGATTACAATCCCTAAACATATTTATGCTGCTCTCACGACATTTTGCCATTCACGTCGGAGGAGAATGCCGCCTGACATAGTTCCTCGATCTGAGGTCCGCCTGGCGTATCGGCTCAGGTATGCGATATCTGCTGCAGCGCCGGGCCAAGTAGAGACCTGATTCCAGAGATATCCTGTGACCTGCCATAGAAACAACAAAAAATGATACAGTTGCCCGCGAGTTGTCTCCAAAGGGAGTTCAGCATCCTCTTTCAGGGTGCAGCATATTGGAGAGGCGAAAACATAAGCAACAACACACACTCGAAGCCTTCCGCAAATAGCCATTTTACAGTTCTCTTCAGCCAGTTTTGCTGAATCTATCCTTGCGAAGTAAAGAGAAACGCTTCATTCGTATGTTTTGTAATTCTTCATTGCTCAGGCAAGCTGCTAGTGATTCCGATGGCGGCAGACACCAATATTATGCACAGCAAGGAAGAGCATGGCAGCGCTGCATAATTTGCTATAAATGGAAATACTTTATCATTAAATTATTTCCTCGGTCTGTGCACTTTATCAGCATAAAATATCGCCGCTTTGTGATCTTCATTTCACCAATGGCTCGAAGTGGCCGCAAACAGAGAACGCAGCCGCTCTTGAGCGATATGCTCCAGCATGAAGGGGAGCTAGACTGCAGACTGCAAACAGTACGAGAAGCGCGCCACATAGTGTCAAAATATCGGCATTGATGCGATGTCATTCAAAGGCAATAGTGAATTTCTACATCTTTTTGACAAGACACAAATAGATCCCCTTATTCGAGGTCCACTAAATCCAATTAAAATTGCTCCACAGGCGTCTCCGTCCCTGCAGCAACGTCCTGAACAGAGGCGATTGTTAGCTAGATAGCATTGGCTCACCTACTGACACGTACACAGGCTGGGACACACTTGCTCCGTGGCCGTACATTGCGGCTCCGAGTACCTGCCCACTTCGGCCGATCAATGGCACATTCATCTCTGCAGGTACACCAGCAACAACCAACAGTTAATCGCCGTGCACAGTGCCTGCGAACTGGGACATCAAATATCCAGCTGAAATCTATGAATTACGAACTCTTGCATGAAACCGAAGCATATGGTGAAGTGTATCTGCACATGTGGGTGCTGATCCTAGATGTATTGACACACAGTACAGTTTTTTTCTATGAAGCCATGCACCGCATACAAGCTTCGGCAATGCCGCGGCTCGCATGAGACCCACAGTTCCCCTTTGCGGCCTGCTCTGATATGCAAAGTCCTTCCAGCGCGATTGCTTTGAGAAGTTTACAATGCACAACACAGTTTTGCTGACTTTGCACCTAAGTTAGCGAATGCACTGCAGGTTCCAATTGCATCCATTTAGTTTATTCATTCAACCCATTCATCTTTAACATGAGGAATTTGTTTTCCGCCAAGTTCTGCTCCGCGCACAACGGACCTGCGCGCACGCCAGCGGCGCACACAGCAATGCATTCAGCCGCGTATGGCTTTGCTGACGCATCGGAGTCGGCCCAAAATTTTCTCGGTTTTCATTCTCAAGCATTTCTTCACAGAAGCATTGACCTACTTTCTTGTGCCTTTGCCAACGCTGAACGAAATTCCCCAACCCAAATGAGCTCATCAGAACGGTGCAAAATGAAGAGCACAATATGGCTAATATCAAGCAATCCTATTTCGTCGCCAGCTACATTGTACATGCACGAATTTTGGGAATTGAGCTAGGCTCAAGTATGGGCTGAGTCGCCCTTGAAAGAGCTAGCGCTTCGCCAGTTCAAATGCCTTCCCTGGGCACTCACCGCTCGGCGACGTACTGCTGCCATGAGTATCAATCCTGTTTTTCACCGCCGTTCGCACTGCGCGCTCATCTAGACCGTCCACGTGGAGAAGATTCTTTGCGATGCCGATGGTGGGATATCCAGAAACGACGCCGAGGTGCGACGCCGACCCGCACCGGCGAGGGTGCAAAATTCCGTTCCCATCGACGAATACAGCCTGGATCAAGCACTAGGTTATTCCCATTTGTTTGCCTCGCTTCGCTGCGTCAGGTCACTTTAAGGGCAACGTTGCACAACAGGCAGAAGACAGTATGCGATAGATGGACCATTTTGGGCATAACAGGTACAAGGCTACAATATTGAACACCGAGTCCTGTATTCATTATTCCAAACAAGATTCAAGGAGCAACAGCAATGGAAAACGGTCATCCATACAATGAAGGGGGGCGAGCGGCTATCTTGATTGCATCTATTGAATTTTGGCGAGCTGCATTCGCAATTGCTATACAGCCCACTGCCGTGCAACCAAATGCAAAGCCCGAAATGGTGTGGTCATTTGAGAGCATGTCTGTCTCGCTTCCTGCGCGTCAAGCGCACCTGAGGGTTGTGCTCCGTTGCAGACACCCGCTGCAGCAGTCTCTGGAACGCAGGACATTCGCGAAATCCTAGGTAGCCCGCCATATAAGGCGTTGATAGGTCGAGCGGCTCGAAGTCTTCGTGCACAACTTGGAGCCCCTGCAACAATGTGGCACATTACATCATTGTCGCGTCAATAAACAGAACTGAAAATAATATCAATATAAAAGGCCTGCCATATTGTTCCTAGGAACATGAGAGGGACATACTGATGAGCAGAAGAAACACCCAACAATGGAAACATGCCTGGCTTTTAAATTTGCGATCTGCGTACAGTTCAGCTGCCAGTGCAAACATGTGTGGTCGCAGCTTCTGCCCCCTTATTCTTACTTAGTAATGACTAAGAAGTATGTGGTAATTCAAAGGCACATCCGAATATCCCTTGGGAACGTGCTGCCATTGGGCCCGTAAAATAAAACCAGGATGGCGGACATGGCACAATGTCCGGAAAATGGGGGTGCTCCCAAAACAGTGTGTTGAAACGGTTGAAATGCCCACAACGCCAGACGCGCTGTCAAGGGGAGTGTGAGGTTGTAGGCACTGTCAGTGGGTGGCAGCGAAGAAGGGGTTCCCCTCCCCGTTTAGGCATGTCCCTAGCCCCAACCCCGTGTCACACTCACTTTAGCAGGTTAGGAAGTGCCGAGTGTACCACTTTGCTTGCGTTCCAGTCATTTCGTTTGAGCCCGGGGCAGTCTGAGCACGATTTGGAGGGGCGCGCCCAAGTTGGAAATCTCGACGCCCGCTTCTCATGGCCTTTTGGTTCTCCTACATTGTGGCTCGAAACCCGCAGGGCTTTTCAAAGGGTATGAGGCGCCACTATGGCACAATCGAACAGGGCATGTTGACAAAATAGGATATCAGCTTCACCACTTGGCCCTGTTTTCAGCGATGATACGTTGGTCGTACTTCAACGACTCTACGCCGCTCTGAATGGGCACCAGATACAGGAGATGGACAATTCTTTCTCCCATTGATGGCTCTCTAGGCAAATGTGAGGTGTTGTTAGCAAGGAATTACAACGAGCACAAGTCTGCTCCACTGTGCAATTTTCGCGCTCGTTCTTGATCTTTTGGTCCGTTAACTATATGTACTGACAGCAACGGGTGCTGCAGCCCATGCAAACGGCGCCGGCTTTCTTGGCGACGGTTTTCAATATGCCAGATGCCCCTTGGCGCCTATTCTCAGAAATTGAAACGTTTTGGACATGTTGGAAATCTTGTTCTGAGGCACGTTAAAGGCACTGGGGTATTCGATACTGATCTTCAATGTATGAGCCATGTCTTAATTACATGGCATGTACGGTCCTACGAGGGTCTCAGCGATGGGAAAACAATGGGTCCAACGGGTGTGGCAACAACACTAGCAAAAAAGGGATCAAAGAACACTTTTTCGAACACACATAAAACACATTTCATCAAAGTTCTGCACGCTAAGAACACAAAAGTAACCCAAACCAGTAAACTTTATACACTTTTGGACACGTGTTGTTTGGCCCTTCCTTTCCCAGTGCAAGTGCTGCGACACCCATTTCCATTCCCGTTTGCTTCCATACTTGGGCCCACGCCGGCCTCAACGAACAAAGCACAAGACGAAATTGCCAGGTCTGGCACGTCAAGCATGCAAACACTCCGTATGTGGGGTGCTGGAGGGCGTCTAGAGAAGACAGCAATGGCATCAAGATACGCAACACTCTTGGGCAAGATAGGTGCAAGGCCACAACAGCAAGTAACAGGGCTTCCCCCTAGTTTCCTGAAAGGGTGTTGGGCACATGTGCCCAGTGCAAATTGTGCGCATTTATTCCAGGGGCGAACGGATTCATGGAACTGGAGGCGTGAGTTGATACAGCCTAATTTGTGAACAATATGATATTGTTATGGAGACGGCTTGCAATGTACAAAGGCAGTTCCTCGACATGTTGACAAAGGTAGCGACCGTGATTTACACACGAGTCGATCTTGATGCGTTCCAAATCAACATCAAGAGCGTCGCCGTCATACTCACTGGAGTGCAAATCTGCGTGGCCATTTAGGTACACCGTGCTGCCCACCCACGATGGGCATTTGGCGTCCAGTTGAACTCAATTGAAGTGTTGGGTTGGTTGAAACCAGCATACTGGCGTTCCCTCTAAGGGTGCCTTCCAACGACTCACCGGATAGCTGAGCACCACAAGCGCCGCCACCGCCGGTTCCCTGGCGACAGCATACAAGCGGAGCCGCGGAGTGAGGATGAGCCGTGTGCAGTCAACCAGAAACGACGACCAGTGGTGTGGCTCAAGGTGAGGGGGGCGGTGCACAGGACGACGGATGTCGATCCGGCCGCTCTTCAGGAGGGTAAAACAGTTGGGCAGCAAAAGAGCGACAAGAGCTCGAAAAGCGATGAGCCACGCAAGCAGGGCGCTCTTGCCTGTCGCCGCCTCCGGGCCAGAAGCTGATGTCCAAGCCTCCCACCAACGTCAAACGATTCTGCACACCCGAGAGAGGGGATGAGTGCGACACGGACAACTGGCCCTTGGCGCGGCCTTGCATTGCGCCCATGCAGCCTGGACTTGGCGAGCGGAACAGCCTCAGAACGTGGGGCCGGGACGCCGGGGGGCTGCTGTGCTGCAGCACCCACAAGCACGTGTGGCATTGATAGGATTCGTGGATGTCGCGAGCGGCGTGCTCGATTGATCGGGACGGGAGCGACAGCCGGGACGCGGAGCAGCGGGCGAAGAGAGACGATCGGTAGTCTCTAGTCGTTGGCCGCCGGATTTCGCGGACCTGGGCATCTGCCTAGTGCCTCGTCCCTGGCAATCAGGGCAGAGTCGTGCGCACATCCTCTTGTGAACGACAGTTCGAGATACACATTCCGCACTGCAGAAACATTGTAACAGTCTCCGAGCTCTGCAGATCTAGCGTGCGCATCGCGTAGCACCTGCCTCCCCTCCTCCAGGCTCCAGGGGAGGTCGTCTGTCGTCACAACCTGCTGGCTCAGCGCCACTTGCTGCCTGCGCTGAAAAAAGAGCATAAAAAAGCCAACCAAGTTGCTGTCAAACAGCCGACTCTCTCCCCCCGGTATTCCCCAACGGCACCCTTCTTCAGCCAGGCCTTCCCTCCGACCGGCTCGGCGCCACTCCAGTGGCCAAGCTCCCGGTGCCCCCAAGGGCAGCGGGTGGCCTCCTGGCCCCGGTTAACAGTGCCTGTAGACTCCGATGGGGCAAGGCCAGTGGGCACACTAGATCTGGCGCATCTTGGAGAATTCAACCATCGCTGCCCCACCTCTGCCAATCGGCCTTGAGCCGCTGCTCCTCGCGAGCGTCGTCGTTGCTGGTCCCGGCAGACATCCCTGGACACCCGCCGTGGTCGTGGACGCGCGTGGGCGCCCGGTCTGGCTGCTTCGTCGCTTCAAGGGGAGGTGTGGTTGCCGGCTGGTACATTGGCGTCCCGGGCGGCGGTATTTTGCGTTGGGTTTTGGCCGGTCTGGAACGCGGTGGACTGTTCGGGATGGCCGTGACTGTGTCGGGTTGACTGGACACAAGGGGCGGTGGCCATTGGGTGCGAGAGAATGTCCAGTCAATGTTGCGCCAGGTCCACGCTCTGAACATTGCAAAACGGGTAATATTGCACCAAATCAAGATCGGCAAAATTGCTGGGCATCCTAACTCCAACAGCATCATCTGTGCACAGGACATTGCAGGATTTTCCACAAAAGCGTCCTGGTTATCCAGCTCGTAATGGTGATGTGGCAAAGGCAGATTGTCAGCATGACAAAGGTGCTAGGTTGTACTTTATAAGGTGTGAAACACCCTCCCTTCCAGTCTTCTTATTTCTGCCCTTCCTCACCAAACTTTTTTTCTTCCCTTGACTGAATTCTAGCACTGCCTTGGGTGCACAACCCTATTCTGTGGCTGCAGCATGACGATGCACTCCTACATGTTCTCAGTCATCTAGAAACATCACATTCAACATCATTGGTGTGAGGGGAACACTGTACATTAGGGTAGACGGGACAATCAGCTGTATATTACATCATGGGAAGTCTTGTATAATAGCATGGGCTGCACTATACTATAGTCGGCGGAGTCGGGTTGGGCACCGGGTGACACTTGGTGGTTTTATGAGGTGAACGGGGTGTGTGTTGCACACCGGCGGCAGAGCCGTTCTTGGTCAAGGGAACTGGCCCACAGGTTGGGCTTTGATTATCATAATAGTGTTGGGAAAAGGTGCTGAGTGGGAACCGGTAGACTGTGGGGAGGGGGCATGAGTAGTGAAGTGGGGAGATGGGAAGTGGGTCGGAGGTCTTGGAGCGGAATAGGTAGGAACGAGGGAGTAAGGGCGTATGAGGGAGTTAGTGGGTAGGGACCCTAGGAACGCCGGCGGGCGGACGGGTCCAGGTAGGCCGGCCTAGAGGATTGGTGGAGGAAGGGGTGCCAGAATTTGGGGTGAGGAACGGGGTGAAGATATCATAGGGAGTTCGTGGGATTTCATTCTGGAATGATCGGTCGGGAGGTCAGTGGTGATCGGTGCGAATCTGGATGACAGCGGTGAAGCTGTTCGTCAGCGGGTGTACATTCTAATTCCGGGGTATCGAGAGAGTACCTATAAAAGAATAGCATGCTTTGTAATGAATGCTTGGCTTGGGGTCAAGTCTGTCGTGAGGCCCGGGAGGCCGTTTGAGAGCGCGCACCCCTGCCGGGCATCCGCGAGTGGGCCGGCTGCTGTGCTGCCTATCGAGGGCACCGGCAAATACAGTGGTTCCGACGCCGGGACCTGACTCGTGAGGACGCCGGAGGGGGTGCGGTTGGAGGAGCGATCGGCGGCAGGAGGCCGGCCGAGGAGCGATCGGCGGCAGGAGGCCGGCCGAAGGGTGACCGGTGGCGGGAGGCCAACCGGGAGAACGTGATTGGGAGCAGCAGGGAGTATGAGATTGCGTCCGCGATTCTTTGCGGGGGATGGGTCGCAGGAAGATGTGGAGGGATGGCTATTGCATTTTGAGGGGATCTGCGTCGCGGGTGGCGTGAACAACGATGCACAGAAAATCGCCTTGCTAACGGTTAGCACTTCGGGCGAGGCGACGCGATGGGTGCGTGCGCGATCCAAGTGGCTGTTCAACGAGGATCGTACGTGGAACGAGGTGAAGGAAGCGTTCCGGGTCCGTTTTTTGGATGAGGATATAGAGGATCGCGTTAACGCCGCATTGCGCACGCTTGCCCAGCGGGAGGGTGAGACGGTAAAGGAGTACTTGAGTCGATTCCGCGAGCTATTGGCAAGGTCGGATGAGGCCACCGAGGATGGGTGGTACCGCTCATGGGTAGATGGGCTGAGGGACCCTTTGCGCGAGGCAGTTAAGTTCTTGGGATATGTAGATCTGGAAAGCGCTGCGGACATCGCCACGCGCAAGGAATGTGCGTCCCGTAATGCAGAGGCTGAGGACGCCTCTAAGCCCTCGGAGGAGCGGCAGGATGTGGGCGCGGAGTTGCTGGACGCATTAGGAGAATGGGCGTTGCGAGCTCGCGCGAGGGGAGGAACGCGGCAAGTCGCGATTGACCGATCGAGCGCTGAGCATGCCGGATCGAGACCAAGGGGGCGTGAAGCACGGGCATGGGGCGAAGCGTCGTCAGGGGCGCAGCGACCGCAAGGGTTGTCAGGCCCACGTGATGGGCGTGATCGGGGTGTTCCACGGGGGCCGGTGGAATGTTGGAGGTGTGGTAAGTTAGGACACGTTCAATGGCAGTGTACTGAACCTGTGCCGGGAGAGGGGCAACCCTCGAAGGTGGAAGTGAATGCACCCGGTCGTGGAGCGGCGGATCCCCCACGATTGACGGGGGGTAATCGTGCGGGACCGGGTCGGGATATTCCCCGTCGAAATGAGGAGCAGAAGGGTGTTCGGGTCGGACGATTGGCCCATGCGATACTAACCAATGCATGTGTGACTGGAATGGAGGAGGATGGTGACTCATGGACTTCTGAGGAGGAAGGGGTCCAGGAGGATGCCCCATGGAGTGACGATGAACCCGCCGCCGCACGAATGGCCGGCAGCCGTAAAAGGAGAAAGGGGGAAGGTCCCAGGAAGCCGCGCACTCGCCCCACTCTGCTGCCTGAATGGAGGGAGCACGTCGCACAGACTTGTGTCATTCCCATTGGTATGATGAAAGGGCTCTCTAAGCGCGAGGTGTACACTCAATTGGTCCTCGCGCTGCGTGATCTGTTGGGTGCGACTCGGAAGCCGAAGGGCTCGGGAGGAGCAGCGGCTCTTGGGCAGGATGCAACGCAGGTGGCACGGGTGGCTGGAACTGGAGTCCATGCGCAATGTACGGTTAACGGTCTACACGTGAAACGTGTGATTTTGGACCCGGGATCGTCTCACTCCCTAATGGACAAATCGTGCGTAGACCGATTGCGCCTCAAAATCGCATGGAAGCTGCCAGGGATCGAACTGGCAAACGGGCAAACGGCCCCAGTGTATCGGCTTGCGGAAGATGCGGTGGTCTCCATCCATGGGGTCGCTGCCTCGGTGCCCGCGCATTGCGTCGATGCGAACGGGTCATACGATGTGCTCTTAGGGCAGGACTGGTTAGCCCTGACTAACACGGGGGCCCAGTTCCATTCGCAGATTTACTCCCTCGCTGGGGGAGAGGTGCAGGTTCGGCAACGCGGGCGCCAATTGGAGGTGATCAATGTGGACGCAAGTAGTGGCAGCAGCGATTCAGGCGAGGGGGAGGATTCTGACTCGGATTCAGGTCAGGAAGACGCGGTAGGAGAATTGGACGGGCTCCTCGCGCAATGGGGTATGAGTCATGCTGGGAATTGGGAAGAGGATTCGGGTTCGCCAGCGCGATTCGCGGGTCTCCCACGTATCCGGGATGACACCGACAACCTGTGGTTGGAGGAAATTCATTTTGGTCCTACTCTGAGTTCGGGTGCAGTCGAGGACATCAAGTCGGTGCTCGTAGAATTCAAAGATTGTTTTGCGCTGTCATTCGCTGACCTCGAGAAGACTCCGTACATGAAGTTTGCAATTAATTTGCGAGAAGGGAGTCGACCGGTTCGGTGTGGCCGCCAGCGACGATTCGCGCCCAAAGAATTGGACTTTATGAGGGAGCAGATCACCGCGTTGCTCGAGGCGGGGTTCATCGAAAAATGGGAGGGAGAGACCGAATGGCTTTCCGGGGTGACATTGCCTCCCAAGAAGAATGGGGAATTGAGGCTGTGCTGTACGTTCGTGGCATTGAACCGTGCGACGCTACCCGATTCCTTTCCGTTGCCGCGGGTAGACGAGATCTTGGAGGAATTAGCCGGCGCCCCGCTGTACTCCAGCGTTGACGGGTACAGCGGATAGTACGCAATAGAAGTGGACGAGGCTTCGAGGCCTTTGACAGCATTTCTCACGCCTTTAGGGGTATTCGTGTGGAACGTCCTTCCCTTTGGGGTGTGTAATGGCCCACCCCGGTACTCGCGCGTAGTAGAGGCCGCATACGGACCGCTGGAACGGGTGAGGTCCTTCGTAGACGATGCGGGCATGGCGCATAAGGGGGAAGACGGAATCACTGGGGATCTGCGCCAATTTCTGGAGCGCACGCGGGCGTTTAAGCTTAAGCTCAAACCTAGCAAAACGCACATTGGATTTGAGCGACTCGAGTTCCTCGGACACACTCTTTCGCGGGAGGGGTTGGGAACGGTCCAGGACAAAATCTCATCAATCCGTGATTTCGGGACTCCTGCCACTCGGCAGCAGATCCAATCGTTTTTGGGGTTGGCAGGATACTATAGGCGTTTTGTGAAGGGATTCAGTGAAATCGCCAGGCCATTGAGTCAATTGGTGGCAGCCATGGGAGCGAGAAGCAAAGTGGTGAGTTCGGATTGGGGATCGGAGCATCAGGCTGCATTTGACCAGCTGCGACAGAAACTGTGCGAGGCGCCCATTTTGGCGAAGCCCGACTTCTCTCGCCCCTTCATTCTCGATTGTGATGCTAGTGCAGTTGCGGTGGGGTGTGTGTTGTCGCAGAACCACACGGGTATGGAACGTCCCGTCGCGTATCATTCGCGAGTATTGACCGGGGCTGAGCAGAATTACTCAACCACTGAGAGAGAGTGTTTGGCTGTAGTCGTGGGTGTGGTAAAGTACCGCCCGTACGTGTTGGGCAATCGCTGCTTGGTCCGTACTGATCACAAGCCAGTCACGGGGCTTCTACAGAAGGAGGGCCATACTGGTCGCGTCGCGCGTTGGCAAGTAATTCTGGGTGAATACGACCTGGAGTTGGTCTCGCGAGCGGGGAAGCAGCATGGTAATGCTGATGGGCTCTCGCGATTGGTGGCCCCTAAGAGCACCGAGTCCAGCGCTGCGGTGGATGACTTGTGTTTCGCTGCAAGGGATCTGGAAATTCCCGCTGAGTTCCACCGCTTTATGAACAGTCCTTGGTATAAGGAGATTGCGGAGTGGGTGCTGGCGAATCCGCAGCCTTTAGAGTATCGCATTGTCGGGGGGCGATTGATGAAGCAGCTTCCGGTACAAGGGCAGGTCCTATGTCTATTGGAGCAGGAGGTTCCTAATGCCTTACTGCAGGGGCATGATTCCGTCGTAGGGGGTCACTATGGACGAGATGCTACTTTGCGCAGGTTGGCACAACAGTTTTGGTGGCCTAGTATGCGGGCCGACGTCGAGAAATGGGTCGCGAGCTGTGAGATTTGTCAGCGGCACGCGCCTAAAAAATCGGCGCAGGCGGTGGGTCGCATTATCGCCTCGCAGCCGTGGGAGTGGGCGCAGATCGATTGGATCCTCGGGCTTCCGCAGACCAGCAAGGGTAATTCATGCTTGATAGTGGCGATCGACGGGTTCACCGGATTCCTGTCCGCGAAAGCTTACCCGGCAGCGACTGCGGCGAATTCTGCGCAGTTTTTCGCAATGGAAGTGGTTTTCAAGTACGGGGTGCCCCTGCGAGTGCAAACCGATAATGGATCCCACTTCCTCGGAGCATTTCGGGAGCTATGCACTCGTTGGAACGTCAAGAGGTCCTGGTCAGCGCCCTATTATCCGCAGAGTCACGGAAGAGTGGAGCGGGCCAATCGGGAACTCCTAGAGCGATTGCGTAAGACGGGATTCGGACAGGAGTGGGATGACGCATTGGCTGGCGCCGTTTTTTCTGCGAATGCGAGGGTGACTCGAGACTATCCCGAGAGCCCTTTGACAATGCTGACGGGTGTCGTGCCGCGAGGACCATTGGAGCTGGCCTTGCGCGAACAGTGCCAACTAATGGAGGAAGGCGAGCGCGATGGCACCCCTGCTGATGCGGGACAACAGGAGCATGCTGCCAGGCTGGCAGAGATTCGACGTGCCGCCATTGCCCGTCAGGAAGTTGTGCGGAGGGCTCCACGACATAAAGGTGCCCCCGTGACCATCGGGGACCGGGTGCTGGTGTGCCGGGAGGTACGACCAAACAAGTTGGGGGCCAGGTGGACGGGGCCTTTTGAGGTGACGTGGACTGGCCGGCTGGGGGCGGTCAAGGTACGCGTGGCGCATCGCGAGAGGTTATTTGCACGCCATCAGGTCAAGCCTTATCGCGTACGCGATCGGGGCGGCCCGCGGAGTCCGAGCGCGTTGGAGGCACGCGGGGATGGAGATGTGGCCGTTGCGCGGGGGGTCTGGGCTCGCGGCCCAGGAGGAGGCGGACGAGGCATGGGAGCTTCAATCGCAGCCGGCGGACGTGTCGGCGCCGTCGCGGACCCAGTCGAGGGGCGCGGTCCGGATGAGGATGCGGGAGGCCGAGTTGAGGGGACCGCTGACTCCGACGGACACGGATGCCACTCGAGAGGAGGAAGACATGTTGTCGCGAATCGCGCGAGACCTTCGTTTGTTGAGGCGTGAGATGACCACCATGCAGCGGCGTCTGGAGAGTGTGGAGGACCGCCTCGCACGGAGGACGCCCGATGCTGTGGCGGCCTGGGTGTCAAACGATGGTCAGGAAGGGGATCGCCAGGGAAGTTTCCGCGAGGACCGGAGGTCGGGGAACGAGAGTCGCGCGCAGTCAGGGTTTCGCGCGCCGGCGCATCAGGGCGACGTGACCGCGGCCAGTATCCGCAATTCTGAGTGGTGGTCAGAAGACGTGGATCGCGCAATCGCGGATAAAGCAGAACATGATTCTTGGTGGAATGCGGGTTGGACGGAGATGGGGGGATTGGACATGGCCTCGGATTATGATGAACGGGCAGCTCACATCCGGGAAGTTACGCGACGGTCGCGAGCGCGATGGATCGGAGGGCGCTGGGTCACCCGTGGTGAAGCTGGGGGAGTGTACATCTACGCACGACCCGGGATTTGGGCCTTAGCCTTGGGTCCACCTGATCCCCCGGACTTCCGAGTGCGCGGCCCCACCCTCTTCGAACGGAATAGGACGCTCGATGATTTCCTGGATTAGTCATTCATCGGCATTTCGCCCGGAGGCTCAAACTTCAGAGGGGGGGTACTGTTGGGAAAAGGTGCTGAGTAGGAACCGGTAGACTGTGGGGAGGGGGCATGAGTAGTGAAGTGGGGAGATGGGAAGTGGGTCGGAGGTCTTGGAGCGGAATAGGTAGGAACGAGGGAGTAAGGGCGTATGAGGGAGTTAGTGGGTAGGGACCCTAGGAACGCCGGCGGGCGGACGGGTCCAGGTAGGCCGGCCTAGAGGATTGGTGGAGGAAAGGGTGCCAGGATTTGGGGTGAGGAACGGGGTGAAGATATCATAGGGAGTTCGTGGGATTTCATTCTGGTAGGATCGGTCGGGAGGTCAGTGGTGATCGGTGCGAATCTGGATGACAGCGGTGAAGCTGTTCGTCAGCGGGTGTACATTCTAATTCCGGGGTATCGAGAGAGTACCTATAAAAGAATAGCATGCTTTGTAATGAATGCTTGGCTTGGGGTCAAGTCTGTCGTGTGGCCTCGGAGGCCGTTTAAGAGCGCGCACCCGCTGCCGGGCATCCGCGAGTGGGCCGGCTGCTGTGCTGCCTATCGAGGGCACAATAGTGGGGTGCGCATTAGCAGAATGACGGGGTGGACGGGGAACATGTGGAAACGAGACGCGGTGAACGAACAAATGATAAACTTTCGAATTCGCATGTCGCGGGGTTTACGGCCGGTTGGTTGGGCTCTCAGACCCGCCCTTGGAGGACGGCTATTTAAGCCAAGGTAGGCTGGTATAATCGAAACCTTGCCCTTGGAACGACTCTTCCGCGCTCAACTCTGAGCGCCCGTTCCGCGCATTCGGGGCATTTGCCTCCGGTTGCCCCTCCAAAAGCGAACCCGGTAGACGCCAGCTAAACGGTAGCTTCTGGTCGACCGACAACTGGCGGCGGACCCCAAAGGCCGAAACTGGACTCGGCCGAGGGAGGGTGACGCAGCTGGACGTCTGGAAGTCGTCAGCGGTGTCGGAAGCTCGAAAGAGAAGAGGCCTGCCCCGAGGGCGAATCAGGAAAGGAGAGGTTTTGAAGACGGGCCTGCCGGCGCCAAGGAGCCATTCGCTAAAAGAAACGTCGGCAACGTGGGCCGTCCAAGCGCGACGACTGGAAGAACGTGGAAACCAAGGAAAAGAGGCGCTAGGACGTCAGGTGACGACTCAAGGCGTGAAACGACACAGCGACGTCGGTCGACGACTGACCCGTGAGAGCATACTCAGGAGAAAGGCCTGAGACGGCGCTGGGCAACATGAGCCAGTCGGAGGGCGTCCACAGCCGGTCGCAGAGTCCGTCACAAGCTTCACCAGACCGCTTACAAGCGGCTATCGACCAGGCGCTGGGCGACCGATGGAATCAGCTGGCGCGTCACGTTGAAGCGCAGCAAAGCGAAATGAATCGAAGGATGCAGGTGCAACTTGAAGAAAATATGTCCAATGCTCGGGCAAGAGCGCCGCCCGCGCCTACGAATCCGAGTATCGTCAAGCCAACCAAGCCGCCCACGTACGAGGGCACACGACAGGGAACGTTCACGCAATGGGCGTTCCAAGTCAAACAATATTTACGACTGATGCACGTCCACGACGAGGCATACTGCGTGGAATTCGCGGCCAGCCAACTCCGAGGAACGGCTGGACTTTGGTGGCAGAACCTGGTGCAAACACACGGCGAAGGGGCAATCCAAACGTGGCAAGAGTTCCTCAATGTCGCTGAGGGGCAGTTTGGCGTTGCAAATGACCGCCAGAAGGCACGGGATGAGCTAGCAAGGCTCGTCCAGAAGTCCAGCGTGGAGGACTACGCTGGAAAGTTTATGGACCTAAAGACACGCATCCCGGGCATTAGCGACGACGAATGCCTTGACCGGTTCAAGCGAGGACTCAAAGCAGCGGTGAGGCTGGACGTGGAGCGAGCCAACCCACTGGACCTCCAACAGGCGATGAGTCATGCGCTGAAGGCGGATGACATCCTGTTCCGAATCAACGGGGCCACCCGGAACATGAACAACACCCCCGTGCACCGACCGCTCCCGCGGCCAGTACCACGCGTTGGGCCAACACCCATGGAAGTCGACACCATACAGCGAGGAGGTCTCCAAGAACTTCAATGTCACCGGTGTAAAGGGTATGGTCACTATGCAAAGGACTGTGCCACAAGGCAGCGACCCGGCGAACGATTTGGGGCAACGGGGAGCGAGGGACGTCGCGGCGGCGAAAGACGTCACACCGTGACGAACTTGGAGCGCGCGGAGGAGGAAATGCAGGGGCGAGAGTATTGTGGAAACGCCAGTCATCTCCCCAAAGCAAGGACTACACTCCCGTGCTTTAAGGCCAAGATACAAGGGAAGCTAGGGCTTGCACTACTCGACACGGGAGCTACCACCAATTTTGTGGACCGCGCATTCCTCGAAAGGCAGTCTGGAAATGAGGGGAAAGAAGACTCAACTACCATATGCTTGGCCGACGGGACCGCTCGAGAACAGTGTCCAACCCACCAGAGCCTCACAATCGAGCTGGGGCCAACCGTCACTACAATAAGAGCCATCGAGATGAAGTTGCTACACTTCGATGCCATCCTGGGCATCCCATGGCTGACCAAGGCCAAACCAAGATTCGATTGGGACGAGCAGGCCATCATCCTAAATGACGAAATGGTGTGGCCAATCCATCAGGTGCCCAGGGAGAAGTTGCCTGGCAACCTGGTGCGGGTTGAAGACGAGGAAACCCAGAATGGAGAGGAAGACAGCAATAGCGAAGACGAAGACGTCATTCCAGTAGGAACTGCCACGCCCGACCGAGGGGAACTGGAGTTCGACCCAATGGAACGATTGGAACTGTGTTTGCAACAGCAACTGGGTCAGGGGAGTAACCCTGGTCACCCAAAAGAGGGACCAGGTCATGGGGACAGCTGCAACGAAGCCGCCACCGGATACAACCAGCAAGGGGAGGACCACAGCGGTGGAGGTGCTGCGCTACCACTCCAAGAAAACCGGGACGTCAGCGCAGTCGTCGCAGAGTTGAACGACGACGGCTATGGTGTTGACGACGACCACGAGATAACGCCTGACGCTGACGACTCTGACGACTGTAGAACACGGAGCACGAAGACCCCGGCCAAGGGGGACGTCACCAGCGACACGGACGTCAACATAGCAACCAAAGACGTTGAGGACAAGCTGACGGTTTTGCAAGACGTCAGCGGCCAGCCAGGAGCGGATGACCAAGCCGCGAAGCGACGTGCAAGGAGACGCTTCGGGAGGCGCGCCATGGTCGTCAAGCGACGTTCCAACGTGGCGGATCGAGAGACGTCAACGGCAGGTCAAGACGTCCCCCGCAGGCCGGCGGCGCCCGACGCGTCAGACGGGGGGACGCTGCCAGATTCAGCGAGGTACGTGGCCGCCTCGCTTCCCAAGGATCTTGGGAGGCGAAGCGCAACGGGCCTGAAGGCCCGGGCCCTATTTATAGGGCTGGCGGGAGTGCTCGCTACCGCACTCTTGCTCGCAGCTGCCTCCAACCCTTCCGAACCCCCAACCAGCCACTCGACTACGCCCGCCATGGCCGACTGCACCCCGAATTGGGTCGGCGTCTACCAGCGCATTCGGGAGGCCCGCGTGGCGGAGCAGCTGCGCCGGCGGCAGGAGCTCGAGAACCGCCCGCGCCCCGACAGCCCCATATCCTGGGGGTCTAGGGACGACCCAGGCGAGGAAGAGTGGCTGGACGTGGACGTCCCGCCAATGACGCGGGGTCGTGGCTGGGCGGCGGCGGCAATGGCGGTGGCGGGTGGCGGCGGGTCAACCGTCGTCAAGAGGAAGCGAGCCCCCTTCGACCCGTGGAGCGTCACGTGGACGCGCTCCCCGGACTCCAAGCGGCTGCGGCGTGTCGACGACGCCTCGTCCGACGACACCGCCCCGCCCACCAGTACCGCCCAGTCTGACGACCCCTGGGCGGGGCTGGTTCAGCCGCACTGGGGCGGCGACTGGACCGCCCACCTGGGCGGTCATTGGTGGGCGGGCGCGGGGGCGACCGGGCCGGCCGCGGCGGCGGCGGTGGCGGCAGCGACGGCGGAGGCGCCGTCAGGAGCGAACGCCCGGGGCGACGACGACCCGTGGGAGCCCCATCCCTGGGCTTCCCGGGTCCAGCCGTCTTGGGGCGGGGCGTGGGCCTGAGGGACCGCGCGGCGCACAACTCCACCCCGGGGACGCTGGCGGGAGTCGTCACGCGGAGTCGTCACTGGCTCGCGGGGACGCCTCGCAGCAAGGGGGGAGGGGTGTGAGGGGAACACTGTACATTAGGGTAGACGGGACAATCAGCTGTATATTACATCATGGGAAGTCTTGTATAATAGCATGGGCTGCACTGTACTATAGTCGGCGGAGTCGGGTTGGGCACCGGGTGACACTTGGTGGTTTTATGAGGTGAACGGGGTGTGTGTTGCACACCGGCGGCAGAGCCGTTCTTGGTCAAGGGAACTGGCCCACAGGTTGGGCTTTGATTATCATAATAGTGGGGCGCATTAGCAGACGGGAATGACGGGGTGACGGGAACATGAACAGACGCGCGCTGAACAGAACAAATGATAAACTTTCGAATTCGCATGCGGGGTTTCTGGCAGCGCCGGTTGGGCTGCTCAGAAACCCGCCCTTGGACGGCTATTTAAGCCCTCCAAGGTGGCTGGTCCTGTAATCGAAACCTTGCCCTTGAACCCGACTCTTTCCCGCGCTCAACTCTGAGCGCCCGTTCCGCGCATTCCCCACGGGCATTCTGCCTCCGGCAGTTTGCCCCTTACAATTGCAATGTGATCTGCAGAAATGTCCAAGATGTAGGCAACCTCACCTTTACAAAATCCATTGACATTGAAAAGCTTGGTTTCCTTTGGTGGATGAAGGTTTGTGGCAATGGAATGTTCCTCCTTGATTGGAGGCTTTCGACTGGCCTTATGTGACACTATTTTGGATATATATCCACAGCTACTCTGTGTTGTAATGTGCCTTCCATTTGTGCCTGGTCTAAATGTCTAAACCACCCCAAGCCTACACTTGTTACATATCTATCTTCATTTTTGTTGCTCATGCCACATTCTTTTGTCTATCATCCTCATGTAAGGTTTCTTTATAAGTTTCACACATGGAAAGAGAACATCCCTTTGTAAGTTATCTTTGGTTTGTGGCCACCAGCGCTGCATAGAGCGCCGTTGTTCATATCTCAGCATGCTCTGTTGTGTACATCATGCTGTGAGAATATAACTTTGAGCTTCAGCAGGTGAGGATGCATGGCTACCCTGGTGGAAATGTGGCCGAGAGAGCCACAAACATTAAATGCATGGATGTGCACCATTGCTTGGGATGCTGATGGTATGGCCATTGCCCACAAGTTTTGGTGCAGATCATAATCTTTCATTCATGCAGCTGCTCCACATGCATGTGAGTTGTACTTGTGGCTGCATTGATGTTGACCTGACATAAGTCTATTGGATGGATAAATTCTCGTACCATCTGTTCAACCCTGTCCTATTGTGTTATATGCATCTATGATGGCCTCAAATCATTCTTATTCTGAATCCTGCCTGCATTAACCATCAGCACATTGTACATTACACCAGAATTGGGGCAAGTCCACCTATTCAACACCATTCATTGTACCGCTTGGAAGGCTAAACACAAAATTGCTAGCTCACATGGCACCATGTCATCCAAGCCTGCCATGACGCGTTTGTGTGCCAAGCTAATTGTTGGATCCATGTCGGACGCCTCCGTTATGCTCGAGGGTATTCGCCACCAAACTGACAGGGCATTGCCTTTAAAAGGGTTCACATGTTGGCCCCACACAACATACCACTTCTAAAATAGTTGGTTTGATTACCTGAATTGTCATTGTCATCACTTGTTGGATTACGGTTTGGTCCCTGTTTCCCATTGAACAACAAGAGCCTTCACATGCCCAGTATGGATGGGCACATTCCATTCAGAAGGGGCAGTAGCAAAGGACTTTTGAGTTAGCGCACCCCTCCCATTAGGTGGCCAGGTGATATGAACTGGTAATGGGAATCTCAGGCCACCATGGAAATATATGAAGCATACAATAGGTCTTGAACTGGTAGCAGCATGCTGATCACTACTTGGGTGATTGCCCAACCTCACCCAAGCAAGCTCCCATGCACGGGCATGGAGCTTGGCTTACTAGCTTTACCACCAACTCCAGCCAATGGCCGAGCATACATTGTGGCACATAGGACACATTGGAGTTCCATAGACCAGGCAAGTGCATGATGCCGTTGTCTAGCCCAATGTAGGCTTAGGGCACCATTTCACCTGAAACATAGGTGGGCAATTATGCCCATGCTACATTGGCTCAACAGACCTTAAAAGCCAAGTGAAAGATTCTAGGCCTGGGCCCAAGGGGATGCACACACGATCAGCATTGAAATACACAACCACCAACACCTACTATTGTGATTGTTGGCCCCCAACTGAGCTTCAGATAGAATTAATACAATATGCAAGGCTTGGGATTGGTGTTGTATTGTAGTCCTTGCTTGTTGGCTTTGTCAAGAGCACATTCTTGTGCTTCTTTGTTATTCAACCCCCAATGCCCTACATAGTTCACAGATTGGCTTCACATCAGTTTAATGGTGCCACAACAACAACTCGTCATATACAACTTTCTAATAACAACAAGGGATTTAAATGCAACTTGTCTCTATTCCACTCGTTGACAAGTTCCCAATGGTGATGAGGATGTCCAACAAGCTGATCATCAACCACATGGCCTTCCAGGATGCGAAACTCAAAGTGGTGGGTATCGATGGGAGTTGGAAGGCAATAGTCAACAATGGAGATCATTCGGGCCAATGGATATTTCACCAAAGACGTGAGTGACACTTGACACGGAGCACACACCTTGTGTTGCCTAAAATGGGGCACAATAGCAGATGATGCACCCCACCTGGAAGCAATGGTAGGTGCCCAAGGGCTCTAGGGGCTGTTGTGGCATAACCATGTACCAATTAAGTGGAGTGCATACGAATTCACAACCCATGGTGTGTTCCTCCCTGATGACATCAAGTTGATGTGTCCAATTTCAAACATTAAGCATCCCTCATCCAGTTAGTCACAAATTTTCTGTGTTCTTGGCCCTAGCAGTCCAAACCATGTCCTCCATAGTACAACCAACATTGCTCAAGTGTTGTAACTTTGGATATTAACAAAAACAGTGAAAGGTCCGCAAGTCTCTGAAATAGCAGAAGTAACACTTTTGATTCTACAATAATTTGGGGGCAAGTTGTTGCATGTCAAGCCAGATCCACGAATGTGACGATGCACACAAGAATTTTCTTTAATGATTATCATTAACAAAAGTATTGTACCAGTGTTCTGTTATTTGATAACAATTTCGCCACATTAGACTTGTTTGAGTCTATATTTTTAAGTACTTAAAATATTTCAATAATTCATAATCAATTATATGATATTATGTATCATTATATATCACTATGTGTCATGTATATCATATTATATATCAATTATGTGATATTAAATGATGTATCAATCATCTGAATCATTCATAAGTCCTTCAGTGTAAAAAGAGACGAACCAATCAGACCATGATTACACCTAGGGTAGACGCAAATCTGGTAGGAAATGTAGACACATGTCTGGGTGCGAGCACTAGTTTGGTTGTGGACGCAAATGAAATGATATGAACAGATTTACATTGTGGGAAATGTTGCGAGCTTTGTAGGGGCCCTTTTGCAATAGTAGAGTTGCTTTTGTCTGCTATGTAATCCAAAAATTTTTAATCGTTCAAAACCAAATCATAGACCTCTTGCATGGCTTTCTTCCACTATGCAAATGCAGTTGATTGTATAAGGGCATTCATGAATAGAGGTTTGCATTGGCTTGTGTTTTCTCCATAAGAAAAAGGCAATTAGAAAATGTGGCGTCTAGGAACTGATCACTCAAGAACGCCCTGAATGGTTGATGTGAGATATTCTATGGTAGTACCATCTAATAGTTCAGCATGGCACTAAGTGGAATCCAGGAAATGGAGAATTCCCTGTTGAACTCCTGCCAGCTTGCCTGGCACCAATTTCTAGATTTCCGCATCCTGGCCCACTCTACTTGGTGATCTAAAAATATCATAACTCATTGACGCTCTGAGCCAATCTTCCTCTCACTCAGTTGTGTGATAAATCAGGGTTGGGGGACACAGCTATAATGTCAATCCACGAACGATCACCATGGTCATTGTGAAAAGTGGCCAACGAGTCAGAGTTATTTACTACAAGGCAGTTTCCTTCACTGAGGACTCCCTCAACCAATTGGCCTACTTCATCTAACCTATTCCTCGGGCCAACTAGAAAATCGACCCAATCTATACCTATATGTTAGTGATTTTATTTTCTCATTGCGGTGCAAAAACTCCATTCCATCACATAGCCAACATGCAGTGCTCATTACCCTCACATCCCGGCGGCCAACATTTGCTTGCTTTGTAATAACAAAGATAGACTTGGCGAAGGCTGATTGCCATTATGGCTGATAATGACACTCACGCAACATGGCAATGCAAAAGATCCTCTCTGTAGCACGGAGGATGCAAGTGTAAACATCTTGTGCAAACAAAGACTAATGATTGGATAGGCAGGGGCACAACACAAGGTGTTGTAAGTAGGCAAAGCTTGGGTTAATAATTTTTTTTCTTAAAAGTCCCAAGGTGCAAAAAACTGAAAATTGTATAGACAATGCTCTCAATAAAAATGTACAATATTTTTTAGCTTAATTAATTTATTAATAATTCAAGCAACAATTGGTAAAACAACTTCTTTAGTAATTTTCACTTCAGCAGTGTTGGCCTCATCCAATTGGCCTTGCTTCTTTCTTGGTAAAGAATGGTGGGGAGTGCAGGCACAAACAATACAGGGATGAGAGTAATTGTTCGAATCAAAAGAATCAGCTTTCGCCACTAAAAAGACAATTTTTCTCATGCTTTTATGCACATGAATAGGGTCACGCCCTAACTCACCGGCAGGAGTCTTTGAGTGTTTGAATTATATACTTTAATGAATTGCACTGAAGTTCAGATGTGTTAGAAATGATGTTGCAACATCTGCACTCCAATATTAGTACTTGTCTTGGAGCTTTGACAACTGTACGATTCACTCAGCCCTTGTCTCCACACGGGTTTGTGGCCAAAAAGTAAAATCTTGATCACATTGGGTCGGGAGGGCCTGGCACCATGGGAAGCTTTCCAAGATCATCTAAATGCATGCATTGAGCTAGCCATCTTCGACACCAAATATGTTTTAATACCGCTTCACTGATCTCCTTACTTCTACAAGGTGCAAGGTGTGCTCTTGGTCACACAACATGAAGACATGCACATTGACAAAAACACAATGTCAACCAATGCATTGCAAACCCATTGAGTTGTACTGGGAGGTGAAGCACCCGTCAAGAGGCTTCACATAACTACCTTGTGCTGTGTAGATGACCTACCCAAAGGATGCACAGAGCGTCAGCAGACATATGCACACTTATACATGCTCATTGTTGCTCACTGCATGCATATTGTTGCACATGCATTCTCATTGATTGTAGAGACTGGGGCTAATGCAGATAACAATAGAGCATTGTGGCATGCTGCTACCATTGAAATGGTCCAAAGGATGCAAATAAGCTGGACTAACAACCAATACGCCTAATGTACAACACAAAAGGTTCAACCACCAAGTCAGAAATCACCAATTTGCAGCGACAAGTCAATTTTCGGATGTTAGGTAAAGGCCGGAAGAGGAGAGCGACATTGTAGAGTGCATCGTCCTTGTGGGAGACGATGACCAAGTAAATACATTGTTGTTAATGTTGTCAATACTGGCAACACATTGAAAGAATTGGGCAAACTAGTTGATCCTTCTGCTTGGCATGTTGTTGTGTATGTGCAGTTTGTGTTTACTTGCAAATCAGTATGCCAGGAGATATTGAAGACATTTCCAAGTAATGGCAGGTACACCAACTTGAACTACAATGACATGGCTGCCAAACTTTAAATCTACAATTCTAGGTGTAGTGACACCCCACACCCTATTGTGTATCTTCCTTGGTACATCATCCAACAAGTTTTATTGTTGTCAACCCAAAGTCCTTGTGTAATGGCAATCCATTAGTTCTCTTTCCAATGCCCTAATCCTGAACCCATGTTCCCATGTCCTCGAGTTATGTACTGTTTCCAGCTCCCCATGCTCCTCATCAAGCCCAATCGACCAAACATATATCCCTTGTGAGATGCATGGCCTCTCCACTGGCTCTGGAAAGCTACACGAATCCAACAGGCAGCCTGCGATGGGTTGGTGGCCCTTATGCCACCCTAAATGGTGAGTCGTTGTGTAAGCCCCAATCCCAACAGATGAGTAGCCCCAAAAGCCCCCATGAGGCAAATGTCATTCTAGAGCACGTTGGTCCCTTTATCAACCATAGTATTGGAGAGGGCTAGTGCATTGTTGGCTCTGCTAGCTGCTAGACTAGGGGTGACTAGAGCAAACAAATTGACAACAAGAAATTTCAATTGTCCTTGTAGATAGTTGAAATGATCCTTGTCATCACATTGACATTTTGGTATAGAAAATTTAGTGGACAAATTGAAACTGTTGGGCTTGGACTTCTCATGGATGCTCTTGTTCTACAACCCAAAAGATATACTACCATGCGAGAAGGCATTAAGGCACCCTTTCTGGGGAGTTTGAGCTTACACCAAAGGAATGGGTAATTGTACCCCATCCTTTCCAAGTTGCAGATTTATTGTTTACAAGTCGCTTTGTTCTTTTGCAAGTACAGAGAATGTTGAGTTTGATATAGGGAAATTGTGTATGTTGTTTCAGCAAACATGTGTTCGTGTTCAAAAAAATTCTTTGAAAGCACCACATTCACAATACTTCAAAGAATTTCCACTCGCTCTTAGTAATGAATCCATGCAATTGGTCAACATAGTCCAAATCACATTCAAATATTTCAACAACCACAAGATGTCTATGAGTAAAGCTTTGGTTATGGGATTTTCATAAGAGATCGACATGCTCTGTACAACCACATTGCGAGCATTAGGCCCTTTATAGCATGAGATAAACTCGGTTTCAAATTAGATCCCACAATTCATCCATGTGTTTATCTATATGACCTAAACGTCTGATTCTCCAACGCTCAAATGCCTTGCCACATCGCGCTATGTGCAAACTGCCAATGTGCAATATTTACCATCATCCAAAAGCCTAGAACGAACATCCACGTTGCGCTGCAAGCCATATAATCATTGACCTATTGGTGTGACTCGTGACATGCACGAAATTTACATGTTTTCCATTTGTGTGGTCAAATAATCTAGTCCTCAAAGCCTAAGAATTGAGCTTATAGGCTTTTTATTGTCAAACCAAGGAGTTGCTTAGCCACCAGTATGTTGCTTAGACACCAAGCAAGTTTTAGTATTAAATCGAGTACCATACATCTCACAATTTTGATAGCCACTTCCTTATGACTAGCCATTTGCTCGTACACATGTGAATCGATCCACAATCACTTTGCAAATGATCCACAATCACTCATGCAAACTTGTTAAGTTTGCAA